>JXCR01054265.1:75273-116841 GCA_002079205.1 Phalaenopsis hybrid cultivar | reverse complement strand
GAACAACCACAAATGAAAAAGTCTACTATCAGGAGTAATCATAGATGGAATGAAGTGCATCAGTCTAGTATCAAATCATAAACAAACACAATGTGAACTAATAAGGAGCTAAACTTCACAAGTCACGACGGTTATAATAATAGCGTATGTATTCCAGTCGTCGCTCTTTTGCTCAGTGCTGTGAAGAAGTCTCGGTGGAGGGAATCACGAAAGACAAAGTAGAAAAGATCATTATCCCCTGTAAATTCTGGATCTTCTTCAAGAAGACTAATGACCTCATGAACCGAGGTTTTTTGAACTCTGTGAGGGGCATCATTAGATGAGTCGACTAGGTATGAGAGCTGCTCCCTCATAGATGCAGGTCCACTCTTTCTCTTGCGTTCGTTCCGGGGGCGCTTCGCACGGTTGGTGGTTTGAATTTCAGGTGGCTCTACACTGCGGAATTCTGCAGAATCATTTGATAATTACACGGCCACATTGTCGGGGGTTGTTTCAAAAACTGTTTGGCTAGGGGCAGTTGAATATTTCCCTGTAGCTACCACCCCACCAAACATCATTTGTAACGTGCCCTCCAATTCTGGTTCAATCCTAGCCAATCTGAACTTCTTTGTCGCATGAACAATCTACAAAAGAGAATGACTGGTTATTAGAAATAAAAAATAGAACTTATTAAAATTAAAAAAAATGATCAATAATATCTTACCGCAAGTCTGTCTTGCCACCACTCCTCTGACGCCTCAATTGTTCTATTCACCGGATCCCATCCTAATCCAGTGGAGCCACGCTTCAAATCATTCCACAGTTTTCAATCTTTCTTAAGCTGATCTCATTTATTCTTCAATTGGAGCCTATCATATTCCCTACCTGTCATCTCCTTGAATTTACTAATGATGTTATCCCAACCTTATTGAAAAATGTCGTTGGCCTATTTCCCTTATCAATTTCACATATGCATAGGTCATAGAATATTAATTTGGTGTCCTCCCAAAGTGCAGGAGTGACAACCTTTTTGTTTTTATGAGTCATGCTAATAATATCACAAAAAAAAAACATTCAAGATGAATTAATATAACGAATTTAAACATTGCTAAACAAATGAAAGAATAGATATAAACACGTTGCAAGCAATAAACCAAACAAGAAATGTAAAGATAAGGGAACACAAGAATTTATGTGGTTCGGTCAACTGACCTACGTCCACGGGAAACGAATGCAATATTTTAGTGAAATACTAGCTAAAATTTTGAAACATATCAACAAGGACTCCTTTGTTGTACACATAAGCACAACTTACATCATATATACAATATATAAAAGGTAACCTCTCATTAGCATACTTCCTTAATGCAGCCGCAATGTTCTCACCTCCAACTACAGTAACAATCAAAAACCGAAAAAGAACAGAAATCTGGATCATAGGAATTATTCTTGAGATGGAAGTCATGAATTGCAAGCAAGAAATAAAAAACTACAGGTAGAAGAATTCTTTCAAGCAATTTGACACATGTTCAGCAAACAACTAATGGATTCCAACATAGAAGGAATCAGAATCACATTGGGATACAATAAAAATGGAATACCGGGGGTAACCCACAGTTCATATTTTTACAGCAAGTACCAATTCTTCTGCCCCAGTCAGCATCTAAGACTTTATATAGCACAATCAATTCACAATAGGATCACCAATAGACAATTCTTCTGCCCCAATTAACAACGTGAAGGCTCAAAATGATAAAGTTATATGAGAGCATTTGCTTTATGAGAGCATAAATGCCACAAATGTGTAATTGGCTCAGAATGCCATAAATGCCATAAATGCCACAAAGAGAGACCACATAAAAACCAAAATGTTTACATGTGCTTTATGAGAGCATAAACTTCAAATTTCTATTGCCACATAACCTTTAGGATTTTGAGAGGGGGAATGTGTAAAAAAGAAGACAAACAACTAGAGAAAGGATGAAGTTGGGTAAAAATTGTTTGAATTAAAGATTGGCTTCATTTTATAATTAAATTTCATTTTATAATTAAATTTTATAATTAAATTTCATTTTATAATTAAATTTATAACAAGTTATTACCATAAAGTGTGCATTAAAATAAAAAAGTTAAACAAAATCATAGTATATGATATCAAAAATGTAATTCCCCTTATAATAGTCATTCATCCTTATTGCATAAGCATCTAATAAAACATTCCTTCCAAGGTTATAGTGGCTAGCCATCACATTGTGAAATGAGTGATCTGGAATATTATAGCATCTACAAAATCGTCATATTGATCATGAAGCCACTTATGCTCATACCAAATAGCCAACCATATTCTATGCACCAGAGTCCACATGGAGGTTTTTTGTAGACCAATTTGACAGCCTAATTGAAAAGTCATTAAAGAGTTAGCATTGTTATCTGACATTTTCAATATACATTACTCGTCAGCAACAACATATTCTCCCTCCTCATGAGATCAACAAATTTCATTTTTGTAATATATACTAGTAGCCACAGTTGAAGCCACTCATAAATGTGTACATATTCTTCAAACATTGAAAATTATAAATTTGTTATGTCTATTGAGCAAAGGCTTATAGCTTTTGAAGCCTCAATAAACAATAAGCTCGGGTAGATTGAGATTGCCCTGAGCAGTGACAGCACAAAAATAAATGTCATGGACGCACGAATAAGGTCTATTGAATACCAAATAAATGGAGAGTATAACATGACTCATTGTTCCCAAGATGTAAATACAACAATAAACAAACCTCTTGTCATTTTAAATCAAATAAATGAGTTCAACATATATAGTTATAACCACTCCTCACTCTCAGATTGGGTAAGAGGAAAATAATAAGGAAGCAAAAACACCACTTCCTAATCAGAAGCAAGAGAATAAGGGAATAATCATTCCCCCTCCTAAGCCAACTCAACATCAATTGGAGGATAAGAATAAGGGAGAAATCATTCACCCACATGAGCCAACTCAACATCAATTGGGGGAGAAGAATAAGTAAGAAATCATTCCCTCACCGGAGCTAACTCGACATCAATTGGAGGAGAAGAATAAGAACTTAACCTCAAGTGGAGGAGGAGGTTGGAAATAAAGTAAGGGGAACAAAAAACCATTGCAAGCGTTGTAAAACATAAATAAGAAATGAAGCCATTGTTGGTGAGGACTCCATTCACAGAACCTACAGTACATAAAAGAAAAAGATTAAGAAAATTAAGAGAGAGAGAGGTTGTAGCTGATGTGCAAAATATTAATAAGGTGTAATCTATGTACATTAATGCTTTGCTTAAAATCCTCCAATAATGTTCATATTTTCTATTAGTTGATTAAATATTATGACAGAACCCAACTTCAAGGAAGGAAAGAATGAGGTAATAAGTACTTCACTGTAAAATATGAAATATTTATGAACTTCACTCTAAATAAATTTTGTATTAACTTGCGGTCAGAATGAGCTATCGAAGATCAACTAAAAAAAAAAATCATTACAACATGCACTATCCATGTTAACCTGGCACCAATTGCAAACAAATGTGTCTCAGCGCCTTTCATAACTTCCACAAATATGTCTCAGAGCAAAACATCAGTGATGAATCAACCACTAACTAATGTACTGTTCTNAAACAATTCCTAAAATTTTTCTATGCCTAGAAAGGATTCGTTTGTTGTTCATGCACTATCCATGTTAACCTGACACCAATTGCGAACAAATGTGTCTCAGTGCCTTTCATAACTTCCACAAATGTGTCTCAGAGCAAAACATCAATGATGAATCAACCACTAACTAATTTGCAGATCCACCGAGAAAGGAAAGAAAAAGCATGAACAACAACCACTACACATGAATCAACCACTACAACCACTACCTTATTCTATTCTTGAGCCAGCATCCACCAAACAAGAATGGCTCAAACGAGAAGGGAAAGCAAAGGCAAAACCAAGCAACCGGTAAAAAAACTAAACAGGTTCCATGCGCTAAACAAAAAATTGCAGAAATAGGAAGGAGATGAGAAGAGAAAACATCACATTCGAAAAAACCCATAAGCTCCCTCATATCTGCGATTAGAAGAAGAAAATTGCTCGTTATACCTCAGATCTGTCGATCGAGGGGCTACGAAGCAAGACGACGAAGGAGGGCCGCGACGGAAGCAGTTAGGGCAGAAGAGAAACGAAAGGGGTAAGCGGGGAATATCTTTAGGCGAAAGCCGGGCCGCGGGGTTAATATCGCGGCCCGCTTTCGCTAAGCGTTGGGAAATTTTGCTGCGAAGCTACAAACCAAACGTTCGTCAATGCAGGACGAAGCAGATGTCGCACGCAGCGCCGCGCCAAAAAGCCGAACCAAACGGACCCTAACTCTATGTAATCTTCTATTAGTAAAGACAATTTAGGAAAGAGCCTACTATATGAAAAGTTTGAATTTCTCTTATATGAGGTTGTCGGGTGTTTTAGTGTCAGGATGTCCCATCAAATAGAATGTTTCTTTATCTTACCGACGGCTAGTTTCACCATTCTATTTGGTGGGACATCCTGATACTCAAAGACACATTCCAGGGTCTAGATCTACTCTATGAACTTGTCAGGATCCATGTCATTGTCGAAATATGACATATTCTCCTTTACATCAATTTATGACTTCTCAAATATTTTAGAGCTACTCTATGAACTTGTCGAAAATATGTAACCATTCTATTTGGTGGGACATCCTAATACTCATAGACACATTCCAGGGTTTAGAGCTACTCTATGAACTTGTCCAGATCCATGTGATTGTCAAAATATGACATATTCTCCTTTACATCAATTTATGACTTCTCAAATATTTTAGGTCAATTCTGGCTTCTCAAATATTTTGGGTCACATCTTCAAGGTAGAGGTTTTTCATCCCTAGGATACACATCGTGGAAGAGATTCACTTATTCATTCGATCTATTTAGTCACCATTATTGCAACAAGTGACCCATTCGGATTGCCTCCTCTCGTCGGTGGCAAACCTCTATTGTAATCGGTGGGTTTCCCACTCCATATCCTCTCTTGAAATCTTTTGAACACCTCTTTGTGAATTTCTCATAAACGACATTGTGTCTTTTCCCCTTAATCGAGCCTCTTATTATTATCTCCTTGGTGACATGGTTAAATATTGGGTGGAGGGTGGTAAGAGTTTATGAAGGGTGAGAAAGAAAAAAATTAGGTGGAGGTAGGTTTGGGGTAAGACGAATGTTGGAAATCCTAGGATAGGACTAGGGCTAGGTTAGCTCTGATACCAAACAATACCAGAGTTAACTCAAATCATGATAGGAAAAACAGATTATTACTGAAAAACAAATAGAATGTTATAATAACACATACTTGAAAGAGAAATTACAGTAAACATGACAATAACTCACATTAGGGCTCGACCTATGGGTAGTGCAGGTCGGCTAGGTTATTGAGGAGCGAAGGTAGGTGGCTGAAATGGTGAAGGAGGTTGGGACAACCAAAGGAGGGCTTGCAATCGCGTTGGTAGCGAAACAGGGGCTAGAATAGGAAGGGCAGCTGGAGGAGCGGCAAGCAGAGTTGCGAGGTGTGGTAGGAAAGGCTGGAACTGCCAGTGACAGAAGGAAAACTTTTTTATTGTTTTATGGATGATGATAGCGAAAGGGCAAAGTGTGTGGACTGTAGGACAGGAAGGGACAGCTGTCCGGAGTGGGGGCAACGAGCAAGAAGGGCTGGAATGATAAAACAGCCACGAAAAATAGCAAAAATGGTTGTCCTGGAGGCGGCTGCCGCTTGGAAGGATGACGTGAGTGGCGGGGTGCAATGGGGGAAGGATAAATCACTACCTCGGGAGAGATATAGTCGAAGTTGCACTCGACACTTCGATACTGCCCTCTAAGGGAAAAACAGATACCGACAGCTGTTTCGACAGAAATATGAGCCAAAAATTGACCTAAAACACAATAAATAAACTATAAATTGTCTTAGGGTAAAGTGAAGAGGGCCCCACACTAAATTGGAGGGGAATCCATGTAAAGGATTGGTCGACCAGCCATCCTGGACCTATCCAAGCTGCCCTCACATGCAAGAGTTTTGTGCCACTGTAGCAACACTATAGCAATGATCGCAAAATGAATGTGTCCTGGTTGCTCCCGCTTCATTGCTTTAAAGCCTAAATTAAATAAGATTAAGGAGATTATATGTGGATTAGAGTTAAGGCGATAATTTCAAAATTTCTATAAAGTTTCCACTTAAAGGGAAAAAAAAACGATGCTTTTGTTTGAAAATTTTTGTGCTAGACATTTAGTTCTTTATTTAATGGGTTGAGAGAGAGGAGACTTATCTCCAGATGCTGTCAAAGTTTAGAGGATGAAATGAAGTGCAATTTACTTATTATGGTGTGATGATGAATCTATTGCCATTTATTTGATTCATTTAACTCAGTTTTAATAATTGCTCACTTTACCAACTAACTTATTGAAGGAATGCATTTTCCAATGTATTTCGGCCTAGAAACATGCATGCAAGAGAACTTAAAATTGGACAAGTCGCCATTTTATTGAGCCACTAGACCTACAATGCGAGCCAACTACATCGGTGGTTAGCTGGTTGCTTCATGGTAATCACAATTGTTATGTTAAGTGTCTTTTCTTCTTAAAATCAAACTATGCGGGCATGCTTCAAAATAACATACCTACATATTCAAAAGGTAGAAAAGCTAGACGTTGAAGCTAATCAAAGAAAATGATTTAATTAAGAATTTTTTTCTTCTTTTCGACAAAGTGACCCAAAGAGGAGGAACTCATCTAGTATATGTTTTAAAAGGACATTAATTGTGAAGGTGTGTACAAAGATAAGTTTCACATTGTAAATCAAATCAAAGAAATAATTATTGGTGGATTCATGTAAAGTGGTTCAACTAAGCATTTATAATGNGAATGACTCAAACGAGAAGGGAAAGCAAAGGCAAAACCCTAGTGAAGCAACCGGTAAAAAACTAAACAGGTTCCATGCGTTAATGTACAGATCCACCACATCTTTAGAAGGAATAAACAAAAAATCGCAGAAATAGGAATGAGATGAGAAGAGAAAACATCACATTCGAAAAAACCCATAAGCTCTATCATATCTGCGATTAGAAGAAGAAAATTGCTCGTTATACCTCAGATCTGTCGATCGAGGGGCTACAAAACAAGACGACGAAGGAGAGCCGCGAGGGAAGCAGTTAGGGCAGAAGAGAAACGAAATGGGTAAGCGGGGAATATCTTCAGGCGAAAGCCGGGCCGCGGGGTTAATATCGCGGTCCGCTTTTGCTAAGCGTTGGGAAATTTTGCCGCGAAGCTACGAACCAAACGGTCGAACTACGGGACGAAGCAGATGTCGCACACAGCGCCGCGCCAAAAAGCCGAACCAAGCGGACCCTTAGCCCTTCAGGAGGAGTTTAATTAGAAGATGTAAATTAGCAATATTCTCTTTTTTTCTTTTACAATGGTTGAGAAACTTCATTTTGTAAATGTCTAGGGGCATAATTTTGTACTCTTTTGCAACTTTCTAACTTTTTGACTATGTAATGCAAATACAAAATTTCAAGAATCTACTACCTAAAAATCATAAAGATTGGGATGTAATCTAGTCACACATATTTTAAGTTGCGAGTAAATTTTTTGATTGATGATTGATTACAGTCTAATTTTGAAATATAAAGAATAAAGTAGAGGTGAAGATCCTTTGTCAATTTGATTGATCCTGTTTTTGCCATTAGTTATTCGGATTGCAGAGTGATTGGTGCACGGGTTGTAATTTTTGAAGATTTTGATCTCTTCTATCATATGATTTGAGGTTCTGAAGTCAACTATCTAAATGTTTTGTTTGTTGTTTTGGACATTAAATGTATATGATAAGATACTTTAGTGTGCTAATAGAGTGGCAGGTTGCTCTATAGAGGATTATAGTACTTTCCATGATTGGAATCATTATTAAATATTTTCTGCGGTGCCTCGATTTGCTCTAGTGAATGGGTTGAATTATGCATTGTTGTTAGTTGTGACAACAATATCTGCATAGTTCTCCCTATTATATTTTTTATTAGATGTCTTTTGATCTACATGCTTGTTATGTAATTTTCAATATATTTTTTTTCACACAAGTTCTGACAATGGTTGTATTGTGTTTCTCTTTTCCGGGGCTTATATTCAGGGAGGATTTGTGCGTGTAAAAGACTAATCCTTCAACAAATGGTGTTATTGTGGTTATGGGTCATCATGAATTTCTTTTTGCTCGGAACTTCTGCAAAAGCATTCCAAATGATAGGAATGGGTTTAATTTTCATGTTTCCCGCATGATTTAATCTTGGTCTTTTCTGAGGCTAAGGAGGAATTTGATGGTCATTTTTCGTTCGATAATTTTCTATACATGGTAGGGACTGTCGCATGCCAACTGACCCCCCTTATTTGTTAGCTGCGGTGCGACAGAGGTGGACCATTCAGTGACACTAAATTCTGATCAGCACTCGTCTTTACTTGTGGAATCACTATCTAGTTGATGATGAATTTGTCGCCACAGACATATCTAATACATTTCATTTCACTATTCGTTCACATTCACATAAATTTAGAACCATAGAAAATCATATTACTAAAACATATATATCTATATAGAGTTTAAAATACAACATAATAAAAGTGCTTACCCAAAAATCTGTACAAGCTTCCAAAATTATGAAATATAAAAACTGTACAAGTCACACTTGGCCACTCACTCTTATGCTTCTTACCCTTTCATGAAAGCCAACAAAGTAGAGTGAGCGACAACGATTTCAACAAAATAATTAAGGCTAAAACGAGACTTTATAGGCAGAACATAAATTACATGCATGCTCATATGTAACTTCTTTGTATTTGAACAACACATGTCATAATATGCTATAAACGTATAGAACATGTAAAAGAGGAGACATGTAATACAGAGAATCATAACTACTGTTTAAAATATATATTTCATTCATTCATGTGTACTCATAAACATGTTCATAAGAGTCATCAATCTAATCATAAGAATCTCACTTATTATTGTATGAGCCTTATTTATTTCCATGTCATGTTCTGTCATGGGTTGTCACCTAGACTGAAGACTGCATTAACTATTGATAAAAGTTGGGTCTTCCCAACATAGTAGTTATTAATAGTCCCCTTGGTACCAATGGTTCCCTACATTCTATTGCCGTCTGATCCCAATGGTTCCCTGAGTTTTGTCTTTGTCTGAATACCAAAAGTTAATAATCTCATCATTCTCTGTCTTTCGTACTTGCAAGTATACATGTACTTACAAGTATACATGTAACTGCCTACCTATAATATCATTTGTGATACTTTTTAAATCATAATTCTTGTAACAAACATTTATCATAAGCATTTCATATATCATATGTATAAATTATTGCAAATGAATATCTATAATTAATAATTTTATAAGTATGTTTATCAGAGTCATAACATGATAAAATTAGAGGTAGTGTAAGGGACATTAAATTTGCATTCATACAATTTTTGCAGATATTCATCCACCATATGCAAAAAATTTTAAATGCAAAAGTGTCAAGACTTAATTACATGAAAACCTGCAGAGAGTTCTTAACACAAGATTATTTCAATTGAATTGATAGAGCAACCCTGCGAGGAGTTTCCACAAGCTCACCTCGAGCTTGGCGCCTAGTGTAAGCAACTTAAAGTTCGTAAACATTTTAGGATTTCATGAAATATTGGTTCATTTATGATTTAACTCCAAATATAACTCATTTACGTATTCTTGTCTCAAACAAACTTTCCAACATAAATTTTCCCTAAAAATATTTCTTATATTTCTTTTTTTTTCCTTCCTTTCTTCATTCCACTTCTCTTCGCTAATTTCCAGCTAACGACTCAAATCGAAAGCCAAGGTCCAATTCACAACTTCTGGAACTACATCGTCCCCTACTGTAGTGATAAGGAACGGAAAAGTGCATATATTCATAACAAACGTCAAAATGAAAGTACAAGGAAGGAAAGGAATGTCACAAATGGCACGAAAATGAGATTTCCACTTACAACTTTCTCTCCCAATCCCTGTAATGCAGCCTGCAGCTCTCAGTCGCTCGCACAATTTGAACCTGTCACAATGCAGAATCGCAGGACTCACAAATTTGTAGTGGAGGAGAGGAAATGAGGAGAATGCATCCCTTAATAGCTTAATCCTGATAATTCTTAGCACGCGTAAGTGCGGGCGAGGGAGTCAGTTGGGAATAGTAAGGATGTAAGATTAAGAAATGAAATTAGGATTTTTTTATTAAACTTGTAACTTCATATTTTTTTTGTTCTTATCTGTTTAAAATTCATGCTTGGTGCTATAATTCAGTCGAATTCAGAGGGATGTGAAATTGGAATATTCCTTAAAATTGACAAAATTGGACATTGAGACATATTCAAGACTAAACCTCTTACATATCCAATTGTAGTGAACAACAATGAGAGTATTGTAGATTGAGTAACATTCAAATTTTTTTGGCATAGATCATGTAGTCTGGCCTTAATCTCAGAGAACTTTAAGAAGTTTCAGTATTATAGTAAGTTTCAATTGCAACTTCCAATGTCTCTTAGGATGTCCTATAAAGTAGTAAGTTTTTTCCATCCTCTTTGGTCATGAAAGTTATTAACCATGACATAGCCATGTAGTCGTTATTTTTGCAGTATCAGTATTCGAGGCTTCTCCTGTGAGATGTCCATTTTTTCCTTTATAGCAGATATATATAAAAATGGGCAATAACCATTGAAGAATGTGGCATTGCAGTTTATGGTTCATGATAGCATGAGTCATTACGTATGATAGGGATTGAAGATATAGTCTCAGATTTAGAGGTAGCTTTTGAGGAAGAAGATTGTGAGATCATGCCATATTTTATCATGATAAAAGTGTGAAGCAAATCAAATTAAGGTTTGGCTATGCGATTCGGTTCTTGTGATGGGCAGCCTAAATCAAGAGAAAGGGCTTGCTGCTCGAATGAAAAATAAAAGAGGAAGATTTGCCAAGAAAAAAAATTAGGAGTAGGATCGTTCGAGGATATTGTTTCGAAGTACAAAACTTAGGAGAGGGCGGCTAGAGCAAGCTAAATTGTTTGTTGATGCCAAATCGTTCGCTGTTTTAGCGAACCAGGTGGAGTGGAAAATGTTCTTCTGCTGGGAACACAAGGATTACGTGAGACTAAGCTATTTTATATACAAATGAATAAAATCTCCATAACAAATTTTCCTTGCTCAAAGTATACAATTGAGAATGTTATTGGAATTGTTAATATGAACATAATCATTATTTAAAAATATAATAAATGTTTTTATTAAATAATATTGATTAAGGGGTTGTTTGGTTGGCAACGTTACCAGTTTATCACATTCCAAATACAATAATTTTGAAAATTGAATCATTTGTTCAAAAGTAATGGGAATTCAATGTTAAAGCATTGTATTTGAAATTCAACTCGTAGTTTATTTTCCTTGAAATTAGAATTCGACCAAATTTAAAACACTTCTTAATGTAAAGTGTAGATCGCCTCCACTGGCTTGCCATCGCGGTCTCTGTCACCTGCCGCTGGCAACAACAACCGCCGATCACCGCAGGTTGTAGCACATTCCGACCTCCATTGGTTGGTGTCCATTGTCGCCTTCCGCCCTCGCCCACCTCTCATCCCTGTCACCGCCGCCTCCCCCCTTGCCATGGACTACTGTTGGGCACTAATGTTATCACTGCCCCGCTACCACCATATTAATTTTTATATTGAAATACATTATTTTCATTTTGCTTCACTTAAAAAAAGGATAATGTCGTTGTTTGTTTTACAATAAGACAAACAACTCCAAAGTATTTTAAATACAATGCATTATTTCTGCATTGCATTTACTTTACATTGCATTACTTGTTCTGCTGACAAAACAACCACCTGAATAAGTGAAATATGATTTAGATTTAAATGCAAAAGAGTGAAAGAACATGAATACACTTAAGGATAATGAGAGGGAGAAATCAATTTATTATGTTGATGATTTCAATGAATGCTCCTTAACTAAAGAGTGATTTAAATTTTAGAATTTATAAATTTTAACTTTAGTGGCTCGTTATGTTCTTATTTTGATGGAAATAATGAAAAGTTAGAGTGGGACTAATTGTATCAAGCTTATTTTAAATTGTTAATTTATTATGTCTAATATAACTATTATTTGGGGTTTAAGTTTTTGGACGTTAATATGTTACTTTTTTACTTTAAACAATATATTATTTTTTTTATATTAGGATATTAATATATTATGTTTTAATGAATTAATAGCTTAAGGTGTTAATATGCTACTGATTATTACCAATTTTAAACTTAGAAAAAATAATTCTTACCTTAAACGATTTATTTTTTAGGCTTATATATATAAACGTGTCAAGGCTTATGTCTCGTCACACAAAAAAAAAAAGGCTTGATACCAAATTGCACTATTTTAAAACTTGATGAGAAGGATGGAAATTTGAGAAAGACGGGAGAGATAACATAAGTAAAACAAATTATAGATAAAAAACTCTAGACTGGACATGCTAGTGCATGTGGGCTCTAAAAAAGTTTTAGTTGAATCTAACATACTCTAGTTATTTTGAGTTTATTTTTTTTCTAAGATATATCATATTTTGGATAAGGAATTATTATACTCTTATAGAAGACGCTTTGATATGCTTTGAGGTTTACTATAAGCAAAACACTAGGATTGATTGTCTTGATCGTGAGAAAGAGCTTTCAATTAAGGCTAGTCTGTAGGCTTTTCAATTCTTTGTTTTTGCAACAAAAACTTGGATTGGGGGAAAATATGTTGAAATATGGAATAAGCCAGCACAAACATTATTGATAGGAGGAGGGATTTTTAAACCTAATTACAATAGTCATAATAAAGGAAAGGAATAAAAAACATAAAAAAGCTAGTTGAAAAGAAAATAAAATAGAATAAAGTAAAATAGGAAATACATAATCAAAGAATAAGAGCAAATAATAAGTAATACTCCTCCTCAAGTTGAAACATGGATGTTAGCCATAATCAACTTGTACTTGAAGTCATCGAACCAGGGTGAGGCAGATTCTTGGTGAGGATGTCCGCTAGTTGATCACTGAATGACAAATATGGAACGCAAATCTCTCTGGATTCGATCTTTTTCTTAATGAAGTGTTTGGCAAACTCCACATCTTTGGTATGATCATGCTAGACTGGATTGTAAGCAATGCTGATTGCAACTTTATTATCACAAAATATTTGCAGCAGGACGGGGGCTGACATTTGGAGTTCTCGGAGCATGGTGCATAGCCATAGAGCTTCACAGATTCCTAACAAGGATTAGAACTCAACTTCATCACTGCTTCGGGCAACCATAGATTGGTTTTTTCTTTTTTTATGTGACAAGATTGCCTCATAAAAATGAGCAATACCCGAGGTGAAACATCGATCATGAATTGATTCAGCCTAATCAGCATCTATATACATTTCAATAAATCGAGATGTGTGACTGGAGGAAAACAAACATGAACTGGTGTACCTTTTAAGTAGTGGAGAATCCAGTGGACAACTTGGAGGTGGTGCTCGTAATGAATCACTATTTTAACTGCATAACATATATCAGGGAGAGTATGAGAGAGGTAAATGACTTTTCCCACAAGATGCTGGTAATGAGACTTCTTGACAGACAAAATATTGAGAGTGTCAGATAATTTTTCATTAAAATTTATAGGAACAACAACAGATTTGCACTGAAGAAAATTGTTCTCCGTTAAGAGAACAATCACATATTTGCGTTGAAATAGATAAATTTCTTGAGATGATTGAGCCACATTCACGCCTAAGAAGTACCAGAGAGATTCCAAGTCCTTTATCTCAAAGGATAAAGCAAGAATGTTTTTTAAGGACTCCAATGCAGTAAGGTCATCACCTGCAAGAATAATATGTCAATATAAATAATAAGACTAGTTACTTGACCATTGGAGGAATGCCAAAAGAATAAGGTGTGATCCGATTGAGCTTGAGTAAATCCCTGACCTACGACCACCTTTGTGAACTTGCGGAATCAGACTCTTGGGGACTACTTTAACTCATAGAGGGACTTTCGTAGCCCGCACATTTGTCCTCTGGAGGCAGTATAATCAAAACCCGAAGGGAGATACATGTACACCTCTTCTGTCAGATCTCCATTCAAGAATGCATTACTAACATCTATTTGGAATAAAGGTCAATCCAGGTTCACTACAACTGATAGCAGGACCCAAATAGTGTTTAATTTAGCCACTGGAACAAATTTCTTCTCATAGTCAACTGCATAGGTCAGAGTGTACCTTTTGGTGACCAATCTTTTCTTGTTACATTTAAAGGACCCGTCAAAGTTGAACTTGGTGCTGAAAATCCATCACCTTACAACTTTCTTACCCCGAGGAAGGTCCACAACGTCCCAATTATAATAGAACATACATAATCAGTGAATAAGAGCAAATAATAAATAATAATGGCCGTTATAACTAAATAAAATATATTGTTATTTCTCAAAGCGAATGGCGAGGAAATGTTGAGTTATTTGACTAAGATCTTAATCTATTTAGTAAATGAGGGTAGACCTTGTCTAAACCACATGTATTTAAGTGGAGTATTGAGCGTTGAGTGATTATTGCCCTATTGATACTAGTTTTCTTAAGTTGGGGATTTGGCCATGAATGATTATTGAGCTATGGGCACTATAAACTCTACCTTGATGTGCAAAGGGACAATGCTTAAAATGAGACATAACTCCTGGCCTAAGATTTTGACTTATGACTTTATAGACAGGGCTACCGATTCAATAATCTTGTTTGGATGAATTTTCATTATGAAACCTTACTCAAATGCTTTACCAAAATTTTTTTTTGGTTACCCATGGTTAAACTGATCACTAGTTCGGGATAGAAATTGTATTTTTGACTAGTAAGTAGGGAAGTATTTCGATTTTTCTTTTGTACTTAGTGCAATTGTCAAAACACAAACTTTACCGACTCCACCACTCATTTATGGAGGATTAGGGTTTGATGGACACTACATTTTTTCAGTATTTAAATTCCATTTTTATTATAAATTCTTGAGTTTTGGATATTTACATCATTTGTATCATCTGAGAAAGTAGTGGATAATGCTCTTCAATTAGTTCGGACATGGTACAAGTAATCAAAAATGTGTTATGAAATTATCTTGGAATTTTTGGAAGTTCCTTGATCTTCTGCAATTTTTTTATTTTCCCACATTTATTTTTTTGAGGGGCTATTTAGTATTTTTTTTTTGGCTTATATTTTGAATATTGAATATTTATACTTAGAAGATATATTGCCTCATTATATACTATTTAATCAAATTGTATGCACGGCAACAATGTTGGTATAAACCGACACGAGCAAATATTTGAATTGGAAATAAGTTCTCACATGTTTTGATGCGAGTGAAGTTGTATTGCATTCACATCAAAAAGTTTGAAAAAATACTTGCTGAGTGACATGGTTTACATTAAGGTTTTAATTTGAAGACACTGCATGCAATTTTAAAGTTTCTCTAGTGATAGTTTAATCAAATCCTTAGCAACAAATATTTCATCAAAATAAGTTCAAGCATATTGCATAGTTTTGGAAACAACATTTGCTGACTTTTGTCCATTCCCATTGATGATGAGTTCATTAAAGTTCATGCAACAAAAAAGTTCATTATGATTTTTTTCATTAATTTTTCTTGCACCCTTTTGGAAATTGTTCCTCACTATTTTTAACAAAAAATTCCATTTTGTATCGTGTTTCATTATTATCTTTCTCTGCACTATTTTTTCCAAAATTTCTATAAAGCTTCTTTGCTGTCCAAATTATGGTTAACAAACGTAGGTTATCACTCTGTCATTAAAGATTTTTTAGGTGAGTGCATGAGTCATCGTTACCTATGATAACCATTCCACCGTACCAATAAAGACATTTAGGGACATTTGTGTGTGGTGTTTTTTGTATGAAATTACCTATAGTATTCCTGAAAATATACTTCCCATTTCGTAAAAATGATGCAAGTAGGTTGCTCGTAAGGTGCTCAAATTCTCCATCTCATTTTTTTACTTTGTCATTGTGAGATTTTCTTGGGCAAGCAAAGAAGAAAAGCAAGGGAAAGGAGGAAAATAAAAAAAAGCATGGGAGAGGAGGATAAAGAGTCAAAGAGATACCAGAGAGAGTTTGGGCAAGACTTTTGTCGTGAGGAAATGAGGCTTGGAGGGAAAGAGAAGGGAGAAGGGATGAGGTTATAATTTTTGTTATTTTATTATACTATTAATTTTTTTTGGGTTGGTTGTGGGCGGGGGATGGGGGGTGGGGGAGGTAACATGATGATGAAGGGCAGCAGTATTTGAAATGCACACACACAATACACACCTATATGTTTGAATTTTTCGTGAAAATTTTTTGTTCTCTTCTCATCCTCAGGAAGTGGAGAGCTGCCATACTGACATCAACATGCTAGCCTACGTACACTTTTCAAAGTTGTGGAATAGGAGAAGATGTTTGAATTGCGGCTCATTCTGAAGCCGAATTTGTCATTGCATATATTGAGGCTTAACAACACCGAACACCTAACCCAAACCTAAATCATGGCTACTTAACTACTTGTGATATAATTTAATGGAGGAAAAATTGATTGCATATTGTTTATGTTTACATTCCTCATCAGGTAATTTGGTTGGTTTATAGCTTTATTGAACCTATGGCTGCAACTCATCTTAGTCATTAATACAAATATATGTCTGTTGGGAATTTACTCGAAACTATCTAATTATCGAGTGAATGTCATCTTGAATAAGAGTTAATGAAGCTGATGTTATTTGCCCTTATAGTTTGTTTCTTTAATGCAGGGGTGTTCACAATCATCTCATTTGTATGCAAACAATATTGCAACCAAGGGAGTTCAAGTTCATGCAGAACTTGGTGAAGTACATTTCTATATGGCAGATGAGTATCAAAAATGTGTAAAGCTAGATTTATTTGATGCGGAAGCTAATTTTGGATCACTACTCCATATGGCACGGGCTGGTTTAGATTGGGGACTTCGGGAGATGGAGACACATGAAGAACAAGATTCTAACCGGTTGAAATTAGTTTTTGCTATTGATATAACCGGCATGGGGTTATATTTTAACTTCAGTCATATTGAATCTCTATTGCTGACCTTCTTCTCCTTCCAGCCATTCTTTAAAAGTTTAACTTTTTCTCGTAAACGGGATTTACGTGATAAGGTCGGGCATTCAAGAAAAACTAATGCAAAGGGNATGGTAGTATTGAGCTCTACTACTCTTATTTACCCTTGAATCATCATAAAAATTGGATCCATAGAGAAAAATGGAACGCAATCGGACCAGAGCGAAACTGTGCAATTTTTGCCTTGGGCGCCGATGGCTCCATTGACGCCACTGACGGTGGGTTTTTCCTGAGAGTCCAGGTAATTAAAGACAGAAGGCTCGCCGATGGCACCCTTGACTCCGCCGACGGCCAGACCGGCAGGATGGCGGTTTCTGGAGTTTGAATGCAGTTTTTGGCGGTTTTTGGGCGGGAGTTACCCCTTTTAAACTCCTAAATTTGATTCCTAAGTTCATATTTCCCCCAAAAACGAAGTGAAACTCCACAAAATTCATTTTTATGGCATCCAATTCCCTTGATAATCCTATAATGCAAGTGTTCAACTAGAGAAAGTTCATTAGTGCGGAAGCGCAGCGAATCTTCAACAAGGTACTGGCGAAGAAAAGATTAATCAAGGAATGAGGATTTGTAAATTGAGGCTTGAATAATCCCTTGATGGCAATTGAAGAGATGATCATGTGACGAAGATGGGAAGTGGTGTGCTACACTACTGCCGTTGTGGTTGTTCCTGTGGTGAAGAAATTTTATGCAAATTTGCATGGAATCAACTAGGGAGTTGTCTATGTGTGAGGTAGATAGATAACTTTTACTCCTGCACGGATCAATGAATTATATATGATCAAGAACATTCTTATCTGCCATTATTCCAACTTCATCCTGACAAGAAACCAGATGAAAAAAATTTACCAATATTTAACGGACGAAACTGAAGACTGAGAAATGAGAGAAAACGTGTATGTTAGTTTTTCTGCGACACTCCTAAATCCCATTTTGAAACTTTGACACTTCTTCATTTCTACAAAACTGTTACCGACAATGAAGATCGGTAAAGTTTTTAAAGAAAGTGCTACCCTAAATTACTGAATCCAAATGGGACTGCCAATCGATATTGGATCAATAATTATGAAGTCGGTTTTAGGCCTGATCATTCATGGATCAACTTTTGGGCATGGACATCCTTCCACAATTTTCTCACTTTGTAGTCAATTCCAAGTGTCCTACAAAAATTGGGAAAAGGTACTTCTACCTTGGAAGCCTTTGGACCCAACTGAGAGATTTCCAGCCTATGAAGATGAAAATGACATGATTATTATGGTGGAACAATCATCTCAAAATTTACTGCCGATTCAACCGTTAGTTCCGGACAAGGCTCTGGTAATCCTGCGCAGAATCAAGAAATTGGAGGAGGTACAAAATGTCATGGATGCAATTATTAATATCTCTGATTTCTTTGATCATCTAAACTGGAAGATGAAAGAACATTTTTCTCACTCTAGACATATAGAAGATAGATTGATACGGCTGATGAGGAGGATGAAATTGATAGAAGAGGATTCTACTGAAGAATTTCCTCGACCCTTCTATAACCTCTTCGTTCATGTGCAATCAATGGGTGATCTCAGAGGAGAATCTAGCACTGAATCTCATGAATAGTAGATTTATATTGCTGCCTGTCTGTCTATGTGTGTAATTTGATTTGAATTTAGCATTTGCTTTACTTTAGAATTATGCTTTTAGATATCTGTATAGTTGAGACTAAGCATAAAATGTTTTGTTTTCAGTGTTTTGAGAGTTGTGGCTTGGATTGCGATGTTGAATTAATGTATTTCGAGGTTGAGAAAATACCAAACTTAGGTGTGTTATGTAACGTATATTGTAACTCTTAGAATTTATTTGTGATAAGTACATCATTTAATCACTTAAAATTATGTATATAATGATTGAACGGATGTCGTTGAGGCTTAAAAATGATCGAAATTGCAAAAATCTGGGAATTGAACCAAATCAATAGAGCCCACCGACGATGCCCTCGACGTCACCGACGATGGACTTTTCCCGAGACTTAAGATATAAATTCAATAAAGCGCGTCGACAACGAGATCCCAAAGAAACACCTTTAACCATGATTTTGACCAGTCAACCTCCACTATTCATCATCCCCTTCTTTTGAAAAATGCAAATTTTGACCTAGGGCTTGAGAGATCTTGGATTGGGAGGTGATTTTAATGCATTTAGACACCAGATTTGATCATCTCTAAGTAAGAGCTTCACTCCAAGCTAAAAATATTTTTTTTCACCATGAATTTCTTCCACATTGAGGAGATCCAAAAATTTTGAGAATGTGAAGAAAATATTGAGAAGAATTTCATAGAGCTTAGTGTTGAACTCTTAGAATTACTCTTGGAAGCCATTATTTGCATATTTGAAGTATATTTTGGAATGTTTCTATAATTGTGATTAGATTGAAATGAATCCACAACAAAAGTGATGAATTGAGTTTGACGAGTCTCGCTTTGTCAATGCGAAGGCTAAATCAAGGTTTACTTCAGTGTTTGAAGGAAAAAAAGTGTATACAACATAGAGTTTTTGAGAGTTTGGGAGGAGAAATTGAACGAATTATTACCGAGCGGAGGTGGGAAAACTTTTGTTACACCATTAATAAGGCTGCTACTAATACTGTGAAAGAATTCTATGTCACTATTCTAAAGACGTAATCATTCAAGTGCGGGGATTTCCTGTTGAATTTAATGTCGCTCGCATTAACACCTTTTACGAAGTCCCAGACTCTTATAGCTGCCATTATGAATCCTTCAGTACGATGGAAGACCCACTGAATGATGTGATCAACTTTCTCACAGATGGGAAAGGAATGAGGAAGATAAAGCAAAGAGAACGGGTAAATTTTTCTGCTTCCATGCTGAATGCCACCTCTAAAGCGTAGCACTATTTTATTTCCTCTACTCTGCTACCGACCTATCACCATAGCGAGGTAATTAGAAAGAGAGCTATTTTGAATTTCTGTATTCAGAATAATAAAAATAAATTGGGACAAAAAGTAATTAGAAGGAGAATCATTTTTAAGAATATATTGACTACGGCAAGGAGTGAAACAAGTGGAGGTCTAGGACATCCTGACCTTATTTATGCGCTTTGCCAACTTTCTCGAGTGGAAGCTGGAGGTGATGAGGAATGGGTTTACCCTATGGAACCCATTAGTAAAGCTAATTTGAAAACTTATGAATCCTAAAAAAAATGGAGAACTGGAAGTACAAGTCAAGAACCTTCTACTAGTAGAGATGTCCCCTCTATAAGTTATGACCTTCCACCTTCTAAATTAGTAAGGCTAATTTGAAGACTTATGAATCCCATGAGAAATGGAGAACTGGGGGTAGAAGATTAGTAAAGCTAATTTGAAGACTTATGAATCCCATGAGAAATGGAGAACTGGGAGTAGAAGATAGAACCTTCTACTAGTAGAGATGTTCCCTCTACAAGTTATGATCTTCCACCTTCTAGTTCCCGTACCCTACCTTCTACTAGTAGAGATGTCCCCTCTACAAGTTATGACCTTCCACCTTCTAGTTCCCCTATGCCTTCTACTAGTAGAGATGTCTCCTCTACAAGTTATGACCTTCCACCTTCTAGTTCCCCTACTCTAACTGATTTGATGAATGACTTGACCTTGCAGCGAAAGAGTATAGAATTAATAAATGAAAGGATTGGAGGTTTAGAACAATGACACGATTATGATAGTAAGTACCTTCAGAGGCATTCAAATTTTGAGATAGCTTATTACGAAGCTCAGGCCTGATAATATAGAGGTGAGTCTGATGTTACTTTCCCTGAGTGCCCCTGATATACTCAGTATCAACCCAATCCACATGCTAATCAAGGAGACGAAGACATAGTTTGGGATTTTGATATCTGAATATAATTGATGTACTTGTACTTTTATTTTTGTAAGTTTTTTAATAGAAATGGATGTTTGTGTGTATTTTTAATTTCATTTTTATTATTATGTTGTACAATTGGATAATTTAATTTTTGTTATAATGTGTTATGTGGTATTTAAAATTTGCATGTGTAGTATAATGGATGTTGATTAGTACTTTGTGAATTGTATTGTAATGTGATTTTTATTTCGCATTTTAATTATAATTATTTTATTTAGTATTGTGGTTGTGTTGGTGAATTATTGTGTTTGTTTAATGTTTTAATTTTGTACTTATTTCAAAATTTCATTAGCCAACAAATTCTTTAATGATTTATATGTGTAAAAAGCTCCTAATTTTACATACCAGGTGAAGTAGAAATATTGAGATGGAATGCAAAAATTTCAGAATAATGAAAATACCTAAAATACTAAGGTATGATTTATATTTAGAATTTTTCTTTCTAATTGTATCATTTTATATTGAAAAATTTAAGTTTGGGGGAGGGAAACAAAAGATTAACTATTAGATGTCCTCTATTTCAATATTTTCAAAAATTATTAATTTGATTTTATGTAGTGAATTTAATTCAGGTAACTATATTTTGTAGCTATTTAAATTTTATGGTAGATTTAAGGAAATATTTTTTGATGAAAATTAATTTTGTAACTGGATATTTAGTATAAGAGAATAAGACTATAGTTAACTATTTAAAGTAAAGGAAACTATATTTTAAAGTTTTAGTATAAGAGAATAAGACTATAGTTAACTATTTAAAGTAAAGGAAACTATATTTTAAAGTAAATAAGACTATAGTTAACTATTTAAAGTAAAGGAAACTATATTTTGAAGTATTAAGAATCTATAAATTTATTTGAGAAGAAAAGATTGGGGCTCAATGATGTAAAAGCTATGAAATATTTATAAGGTAAAATAATGCTTTGAGTTTCAATGTTAGGGAAAGAAAGGTGTGTTCAAAACTAAAGGCTATCCAGATATAGTAATCCTCACTTGAAAAAGGAAAAAGAAAGGATTGACAACAAACCCTGAAAGGCTATCCAGATATAGTAATCCTCACTTGAAAAAGGAAAAAGAAAGGATTGACAACAATTAGTGCTACAGATATAGTTAATCCTCACTTGAAAAAGGAAAAAGAAAGGATTGACAACAATCCCTAAAAAGAAAAGAAAAATAGATAGGATTGAAAGCAATCCAAATGAAAAAGAGAAGAGAAAAGAAATAAAAAAATATATACGAGAAGCTTGAGGATATGCCTAATAAAAAATTAGCTTCACTGGACCTACCTAAAGGGAAAACCTAAATAAATTCCTGAACTTATATTTATGAAATAAATCTTTTATTAGTAGTGTTCTCATGAACAACCTATCCTTTGAATATTCTAAGTGACTTTGTATTGCAACATATAGTCATTCTTGAAATGAATTAGTTTCTATCTTTTGGATATTCTAAGTGACTTAATATTGCAACATATAGTTATTCTTGAAATGAAAAGAAAAATACCTCTTAAACTTGATGACTAGATAATCTTGTAGCTATAGAGTTAATTTAATTACTTGAATTTTTTTCTAAAAATCTCACTATGGTCTTTATCTAAATCAAACTTATAGTATTTCTGAATTGAAACGTTACTACAACATATCATAACTTTTATATAGTACTAAAATTACTTAAGGACAAGTAATAGTTAAGTTTGGGAGATTTTGTCCAAAGGAAAATATGTTGAGATTTTCATACCTATTTTACATTATTTTTGATAATTTTGCACGTTAAAGAAAGGTATTTTTGATGTTTTGTTGCAGGAATGATGAATTAGGTTCATTGGAGCAAAAAGATGCGAAAAAAGCGAATTTGGAGCAAAAAGGACCAAAATTTGAAGATTTGAACTAGGGCACCGACGGCAAGCCCAACAGCGCCGACGAGAAACTTTTCCCGAGACTNTGCCGACGGCGAGATTTTCCCGAGACTCCAAAATTAATTCACTTAGAAGGCCCGCCGACGGCACCCTCAAGGCCGTCGACGATGAGGTCGGCGGTTATGTCCAATAATGCATTGAATGGGGACGAATTTTGGAGGGGTGCTTAGGCAACTCTTTGGGAAACTCATCCACAACCTTAAAAGAAGATTTTGGCCGATAATAGAGAGGTCATGGATGTTAGAAAGGTCCTGGATGTTAGAAAGGTCTTGGAGGTTAGAGAGGTTCCATTAGTGTATAAAGAATTTACTAGGTGTCTAAATTGTGAGGAATTCTTCGAGAGATTGTAAGAGTGGAGGGAAAGTGAGAGATTTCTTCCTCCTTGCCGCTTCAAAGAGGAATTCTGTGTGCTGTAAAGAAAGGAAGAGAATTAGAGGATCTTCAAGGAGTTTGCATGGGGAGAAATTAGAGATAAGTTTATTTACTTGTTGTAGTTTATATGACTTTGCTTTTATATATGAATTCCAAGTTTTGTTGTGTTTTCCCCATGAGATCTGAGAAGTTTTCTGTGTCTTTCTCCTTGTCTTGAGATTTGTGAAATGGGGATTTGAATTGGTGGAGCCAAGAAAATGTTAAAGAAATTGTGATGATCTTTTCACTTTGATCTTAATTTACTTTCAATCTGGCTAATTGATTTGTTAAAATATGTTGAGTTTTATAACTAAAGTGAAGATTACATCTAAGATTCAGGGAGGTTAAAGCCCTTGAAAGTTGGGTGCAAATAAATAGAGAAAAAAAATTATCGGGCGTAGAATTGGAGATTTTAGAGTGACAGACTAAAATCCCCAATTCGGTCCTATTATTTGGGTGCTGAAGTGTAGATGTTAGCTCTCAAGCGAGGGGAACGTGAGAGCTTCGAAGTGAGAGCCGGTATCCTCCCAGCCTAGCCGCAGATTTAGGTAGGATTAGTCAATGTTCTTTATGCCTGGACCAAAGGGTAAAAAATAGGTATGCTCCTATTTGAGGATTAGTCAATGTTCTTTATGCCTGGACCAAAGGGTAAAGAATAAGTATGCTCTTATTTGACACAATACAATTTGAACTAATTCACTATAATTTCTTGACAAGGAGAATGATGCTTTCTTACATATTGAATAGCACATTAGAACCTTCATTAGTATAATTAGTTATCTAACAGTTATTAAAATTATATATTTATTTCAATTGCCTATTAGTGACATATAAATAAGTAGAATTACATTGTTGTGATTAAGTATTGCTTTCTAAAATCTTAGTTCATAGTTCTAATATTACTCCGTGTGGGATCGATATCTAGGACTCCATTAGAGCCCTATATTACTTGAGCGATACATATACTTGTTCGATATCTAGGACTCCATTAGAGCCCTATATTACTTGAGCGATATGTATACTTGCGTTGACAATATCTAGGACTCCATTAGAGCCCTATATTACTTGAGCGATACATATACTTGCGTTGATAAGTGTGAATTTATAATTATTGAATATTTAATACCTCCATCTTTACTGAATCTATAACTGTTACTAAGTTTTTGGTGCAGTTTTTGAGGAATTAAATCTTTTAGCAGTAGTATTAAATACCTATATTTTTAAGCATATATAAAGTCGCTGTCACGGCGCTAATGTCATCTAAAGGCTTTTTGAAAAGTTACTTGACACATCTCTTGGAAAACCAACATTATGCTCTATTTAAAGCAAAAATTGATAAAAAAAACAAGTCCCTTAATGTCTCATTGTTTTCCACTAGTGTTCTATCATGTGTATTGTGTAGTGTGTTGAGTCTTGAGTTAGTTCTTTGAGTTTGGTGGTGAGTCTAAGTGTGATTTCTCCTCTAAGAGTTGTTGGAGAGGAGGAGAAGTAAGAGATTTCTTCTTCCTTACATTTTATAAGAGAGAATCAAGAGTTTTGTAAAGAGAGAAAGAGAATTAAGAGGAGCTTCAATGGATTTGCTTTTAGAAAAAGTTACAGATAAGTGGTGTTTGTTTATTATTGTTGTATAAACTTTCTTTTATTCATGAAATTCATGTTTTGTTGTATCTTTCCTATGAGTTTTGAGCAGTCTTCTTTGTCTTTCTCCCTATGCTGAGAGTTGGTTACATGAAGAGATAGTTTGGATGTGCCATTTTAAAATATAAAAATAAATTGTGATGATTTTTTTTTCACTCTGTTCTAAATTTACTTTTTGATCTGGCCAATTGAAATGTTAAAATCTGTTGTGAAACATCGGTCCAGGAAATGGAGTACGAGTTCTACAATAAAGTGAGAATCATATTCTATTACATGAAGGAGTGTTTTGTTCATGGAATTGAGTGCAAATAAATAGGGAATTATAAATTATTGGGCAAAAAATTAGAGATTTTAGGGTGACAGACTAAATTCCCCAATTTGATCTTAGTGATTAAGAACTAAAGCGAGAGTTAGCCTTTAGGGGAAGGGAAGTGGGAGTTCTGGAGTGAGAGCCAGTATCCTCCCAGTCTAACCACAAATTTAGGGACTAAACCTAAGATTAGCCAGCGATTATTTATAAGACTTGACCGAGGGTAGAGAATTAAAACTGCTCCTATTTGGCCAATACAAATTCAAACCATTTTACCTCTCTCATTAAAAGAAAACCTCATTGTAGTGGGAAAGATGCTTTGTCATAATTTATAGCTTTGTAATGAAAATATAAAGATATTTTAGTAGTAATTGCTTAGCTTTGCTTTACAGTTTCACTAGTAGTTGGTAATTTAGTACTGATAGCACTCTAAACATTTGAAATTAGTGTAGTAGGTTTTCTTTATCATTGTGAATTTCTTGATTTCAATTTCCATTACGAGTTTACACTCTCCTCGTGGGATCGATATTTGGGGCTTAATTAGAAAGTCCTGTATTACTTGTTAAAGATACATATACTTGCGTAGAACCACAACATTAATTGCTTCAATTTCTTATTCATCAATAACGAATCAAGTTTTGACACCATTGCAAATCGAAGTTAACTTTATTAATTTTACACATCTATAATTTTTGATTCAGAGATCCTCTCCCCTACCATTTTTATTATTGCTTTTGTTTTCTTTTCAAGGATGCTTAACAACATGCAATTAAATTATCCTCATTTTCAGTACTCTCATAAATCCCAAATGATGATTAGCCACCTAGCTTATGTTGATGATGCGATTTTGTTCTTTAATGCTAGTAAGCCTGTTATCAAAATAATTATGTCTCTTCTGAGTGATTTTCAACATACTTTAGGCCTCCTCTTTAATTTGGCTAAATTCTTTATCTATTTTGGTAACAAAGCAAACCATAAAATTAAAAGTTTGGCTTCTACATACACTGGTTGTAAAATCTCTAATCTACCACTAAAACATCTTGGGGTGAATCTCCTAAGGGGTATGAACAAGCAAATACAAATAGATGTTGTTGTTGAAAAAATTAAATCCAGAATCAATGATTAGAAAAACACTTTCTTGTCTAAGGTGATAGGCTTACACTTTTAAAAAGTGTTCTATGTAGCCTGCCCCTTTATTTGATGCAGATTCTTAAAGCTAAAAGGAGCACTCAAGAAACTCTGGCAGTGCTTTTCAATAGGTTTATGTGGCAAGGCAATAGATCCTCTAAAATATGGACTACTTGGAAAACTAGTAGGAAACCTATTTCCACTGGCGGGCTCAGTTTTAAAACTCTCCATCAAATTATTGATATAAACATGTGCAAGTGATGGTTCAATTTGGAGCTAGAGAATCCTTATGGGCCAAATTTATGCATAAAAAATATTGTAATTATAGTCATCCTTCCACTGTCTTGTGGAAAACTAAGGATTCTAAGATTTGGAAGGCCATTAATCTTGCTAGAAATGTTGCCTCTCAATTTATATTTTGGGATGTGGGGGATGGGAGAATTTTCTTTTTGCATGACCATTGGAGATTCTCTATTTTTCAAATTTGCATCATACTTTACCTGAGGCCGATCTTATTATTTCTGACTGTTGGTTGGATAGAAGTTGGAATTTGCCCAAATTATTCTCCTTAGTTGGGGAGGTGGCTTCTTTTATTGCTCTTATCCTGATTAATGTTACCACTAAGGATATGCTCTCCAGGAAATTTCAATCTAGTGTTTCTATCACTAAAATGCTTTATTCTCATTTGTGCAATTTTTCTCATTGGAATTGGAGCACTTATATTTGGCATCAGCACATGTCTCCATCTATTTTCTTGTTTCTTTAGAGCTTATTTCACAACTTTCTTCCTCTTGATGATATTCTTAAAATGAAAAGCTTGAGGCTTGCCTCCTTTTTGTTTTGTTTGTTGGAAAGAGGCTGAATCTTTTAATCATCTCTTTTATGATTGCCCTTTTTCTTGGAAGGTGTGTGGTGAGTTGGGGAACTACTTTGGCATAATCTAGTAATCTAACTTGTGCCTAAATATTATCCTTCATATATGGAAAGAAACAAAACATTCCCAAAAAAAGCTTTGCTATTTCTCTTTAATTGTACTATGGTTTATTTGGGTGGCTAGAAATAGCCACAAATATGAGGCTTTTCATCATACCCCATCTACTATTGTTTCTCTTATTGTGGCAAACTTTCTTAAAGCTTGGAGAGCAGCTAATGGCACACTAATGATGCACCTAATACCTTTCAATCTTGAAGAGGTAGAAGACCAATTTTGATAAATTGGAGACCACCATTCCAAGATTGGATCAAGGTAAATATTGATGGTAGTCTCACTAGGGAAGCTGCAGGAATAGGTGGACTGTCTCGGGATATGAATGGGCAGTGCATTAATTTCTTTGCCTCCGCCTGTTTTGCTTCTTTGCCACTGGAAGCTAAAACATTAGCTGTTTTAGCTGCCGTGCAGGTTGCTATCTCATTTGGTTTCTTAAGAGTGGTGTTGGAGACAGATTCTCAAAACTTGTTTAATATGTTAATGGGAAGGCTGAAGCCTCAGTGGTATCTTATAACTCTGCTGAAGCGTATCAAAAATATGATGGACACCACAAAATTAAATATTCATTACACTTTTATACATAGAGAGGATAATGCCCCTGTGAATTGGTTGGCTAAAATGGGGCATTCTGGCATTATGATTGGTTCCATTCCTCCTGCTCACCTTCACACACTTGTTCAGGGTGATTTATTGGAAGCCCATTTTTACAGATTTAGCCTCCCTTTCTTTCATCCATGTTTTGGTTTCTGATTTTCCTTGTGGCTGGGAGGTTTAGGTTTGGTGATCTGCTTGATACTAATTGTTTTTTTCATTTGCTAGTGTCTTTTAGTTTTCTTTGGTTTTTGGATTATGGCTGCTGGGTATTCTGTTGGTTTTCATGAAGATGGATGCATTTTGATGGTCCTGATGATTTTCTCTATTTGGCATAGTTTTGGTTTTATACTACCTAAATTTCAACATATTTTCATAGATGTTTGCTTGAGGGACCTTTTTCTCTGCAATTTGATTTGTGGTGTTCTACGGGTTATCCAGCTGGGGGTGAGTACTTTCATGCTGATGGCTTGGATTTTTCTTTATATCTCTTATTTACTGGAACAATTTTATAGTTGTTTGACTGGAAATTTTGCAGGTCATATGGGCCGCATTCCTGCTTTGGAGTATATTACTGATGTTTCCAGGCTAACTTTCATAAACTGTGGTTTTCTAGTTTTCTGTATTTTCTCTCTGGGTGTTGGATACTTTTTGTTTGCAGGTGGAAATCACATAGTCTTTTATGTCTACTGTGGGAAGGTCCTTTGCACTATCTGTTATCATGTTTCACAACATGGCCTTTAGTTCTCGCTTTGGTGTCCGAGACCTCCGGTTATATGGTGCTTGTGTACATCTATTTTATTGGGTATACTTTTCCGCTTTGTATACTAATATTTTATCTTACATTATGTTTGGGTATAATATACTTTTTTTTTTCTTTGTGTGGAGTTGTAATGTGGAAAGAGGAACCTCTAGGGCCTTAATCTATTTCCTTTTGTTTTTAGATAGGGATTCACTTTCCCTCCCTAATTTTGCAATTTCCTTTTATATTAATGCGTTCAAATGATATTTTGATCACTTATTCAACCTCGTTTTCTTATAGTTCAAATGATATTTTGAAAAGGATCAAGAAGTTGGAGAAAGAGGAACAAAATACTATGAGCTCAATTGTAAATATTTCTGATATATTTGATCATTTAGATTGATGGATGAAGGAACAATTTGAACATATCGGACATAATGAAGAAGGTATGGTGTGAATGTTCAGAAAAGTTTTTTTATTGAAGAAAATTCGACGGATGAATTTTCTCTCTGACCTTTTTACAACTTGTACGTTCACTACCAATCCATGGGAAACTTTTAAGAAGACGAAAGTGAAGAAGATGTTTGAACTGGTTTCATTACAAAATTCATAATTATAATTGCATAAGAGTGTTATGTGTTTATGTTGGATTTGCAAAACCTTATGTGTTATTTGTTAAGTTTTTGATATTTGGGCTTCAGCGTCAGTTTGTTGGCTTTATTTCAACGCTGAATTAGAAGTGTTGGCTTGAAAAATATTTGTTTATAATCATTTGGATTTTATATATCTTTAATGACTTGAATATAAGTCATATCAATACCTTTCTTCTCAAGAACTCTCCAAAGCATATCTCTTGGAATCTTATCATAAAATTTTTTTAAATCAATAAAAATCAATGTAGATTTTCTTTATTTTCTCTGAACTTTTCCATCAAACCTCTCAATAATTGTATAGCTTCCATACTAGACCTGCCCGACATAAGTTCAAATTGATTATGAGAAATCTTCATGATGCTTCTTAACTTATGTTCACTTACCATCTCCCATAACTTTAAAGTACGACACATCAACTTAATTCATCTATATATGCACACTCTTGTGCATCCCCTTTATTCTTAAAAATGGGGACCAAAATACTCTTCCTGCACTCCTCAGGCATCTTTTTAGTTTTTTAAATAATATTAAAGAGTTTAGTAAGCTAAGAAACTCCCAAATCTCCCAAATATTTCCACCTTTTNACTTGTGTTCAATTACTCTCTCCCATAACTTTAAAGTATGACACATTAACTTAATTCCTCTATAATTTGNGACGGTAAAAATGAAACGTTTTATTATTATTCATGATATTAAGATCACTAAGGTCGATCATATTTTTATAAAANTAAAGCAAAAAAGATATGGGCTTAAAGGCGATCCCTAATGTAATCCAACGGAAATAGGAAAATATTTGGTCAATCCTCCATCAGTTCGAACACAAGTAACAGCTCTAGTACACATATCTTTAATGACTTGAATATAAGTTATATTAACGCCTTTTTTCTCAAGAACTCTCCAAAGGATATCTCTTGGAACTTTATCGTAAGTTTTTTCTAAATCAATAAAAATCAAATATAGATCTTTCTTATTAAATCTAAATTTCTCCATCAAACCTCTCAATATGCATAGCTTCCATAGTAGATCTGCCCGACATAAATTCAAATTGATCATGAGAAATCTTTGTAATACATTTTAACCTATGTTCAATTACCCTCTCCTATAATTTTAAAGTATGACTCATCAACTTAATTCCTCTATAATTTACACACTCTTGTGCATCTCCTTTATTCTTNAGTAAGCCAAGAAACTCCTAAATCTCTCAAATATTTCCACACTTCAATTGGGATATCATCAGGTCCTACAGATGATATCCCAATCTTTACTAACACATAATATTTTCAAAAATATTATACAAATTTTCTTAATCACACACAAAATAACAATTAAAATATAAACATTTTTATAACAATGGGTTGCCTCTCACAAAGTGCTTGGTTTTACATCTTTAGCCCGACGTAACCAGTGCTTATTCTAGTTGACCCAACAACATTTCATCATTAAATTTATGCTGATCCCCTATAAAATAAGGTTTCCGTCTATGTCCATTAACTTTAAATATTTTCTCAGTCTTAGGATATTTTCTATTTAAGCCCCAAATATCGATCCCACGGGGAAGGTGTAAGTTACCAATGATAAATTTTATCAGAAAATTTACAGAAAATTAAATGAAACCACTGTCACTAAATTTTAATGTTTAGATATTAACCAAACTAAATTACTTAACTGTTAGCAAAATGGAAATACAAATTTTGAATAATAATTACTAACTGCTAACTATGTTTATTTAATGAAGATTTCTTATGTGAAAAAGTATCCTTCCCACAACAATGAAATTATGGTGAAATGAGATGAGATAAATGTTTATAATATGTTTTTTTTTGCCAAATAAGAGCAATTTTAATTCTCTACCCTGATACAATGTATAGAAAATTATTAGTTAAACTTAGGTTTAGTCCCTAAATTCATGGCTAGGCTAGGAGGATACCGGTTCCCACTCTAGGGCTCCCACTTCCCTTCACCTAAAGACTAACTCTCGCATTAGTTTTTAAACACTAAGAACAAATTGAGGATTTTAGTCTGTCACCCAAAAGAATCTCCAATTCTACACCCAACAAAGAATATTTCCCTATTTCTTTGCACTTAATATCTTAAACAAAATTCTCCTTCATGAAATGAAATGTGATTCTCACTCGGTTGTAGAACTCATACTCCATTTCCCGGATCATATATTTCATAACATATTTTAACAAATCAATTGGCTAGATTGAAAAGTATATTAAGTTTGGAGTTGAAAAGTAATCCCAATTTATTTTATATTTTAATTATGGCACATTCATTTTATCTCTTCATTTCACCATACCTCAGAGTAGGGGGAAAGATAGAGGGAACTACTCAGACGTCATGAGAAAGATATGACAAAATATAAATTTCATATATAAAAAAAGGTCCATACAACACTAAATAAACTAACAAACTTATTTGGAACTCTTTCTCAAAGCAAATCTTTTGTAGCCTTTCCTTATAAATGCATGAAGAAGAACTCTCTCATTTTTCTCCTTCTCCAACACTCTTACAGAATGTTTCACACTAAATATCAGTACAAAAACTCTAAACTATGAAAGAAAAATTACTAATTGACTCCAATATGGTGCTGGAATGAAGATGGATTATGAAAAATGTGGCATGGTGGAACATTGTGGAGTGAAAAATGAACGTAGAGGAGCCCGTTTTCTGATAAAATTTGGCCCCAAATAAAGCCCATGGTCGCTTCTCCAGGAGGTGCCTCCAAAAACTCTTAAAAAATTGTTAAAATACATCAAACGTTCTAGAAACAGGGTCTAAACCGCCTTTGGCTCCGTCGACGATAGTCTGGCGCCGTCGGTGCTGAGTAAAATTTCTACACGTTTTGGTTGTTCTACATCGTCTGCGCTGACCTTGGCGCTGTTGGCGCTGAGTATTTCCTCAAATTTCTACATCATCTGCGCTGACCTTGGCGTTGTTGGCGCTGAGTATTTCCAAGACTTTTTCCTTAAGTTGATTCAAGTGAAGCCATTTTTTAATTAGGCATGTCCTCAGGCTTCTCTTCACATCTTTTCTTTTTCTTTTCTTTTTATTTTCTTTTTCTTTTCTCTTTTTATTGTGAGGATTACTATATCTGGATAGCCTTTAATGATTTTCAACTTCATTATCCACTTCATAAAGTTAAAAACTTTTTACATTCCTTCACTTAACAGAATTATATTAACTTAAAGATTTCATAAAGTTTAATTCTTTTCTTTTTACATGAATCTTTTAAATTTTTCTTAATATTTCAAAAATACAAATTTTCTTTACTAAAAATATAAAAACATAGTCTTATTCTCTTTTACAAAATATCTTAGTCCCTAGAATTAACATTTATTATTAAAAATTTTTACTTAAATTTACTATATATTTAGAAACAAAAATATAATTACTAGAGTTAACCCTTAATACCAAAAGTCATGTTAGCCTTAAAATTTTGAAAATTTAGTTAAGTGAAGACAAATAAAAATAAGTTCTTTCTCTCTTTCTAAAAAAGATTTTTCTTTTTGTCCTCACAAACTTAAATTTTTAAAAGAATTTTTTTACATGAAGAACTTTAAGAAAATAAAGGGTGAAAGAAAGCATTAAATACATAAAAAAATTCATACCTATTGGAGATTCTAATTTTTTAACATAAATTTTGAAAATTTGCAGGTGCATATGAAAACTACAAGGCTAAAAACATTAAATTGCACATAATACATATAAGATTTGCTGAGAAAAAGCTAATCACAATACATAAAAAAGTGCTGAAAAATAACAACAGAACTAAACTAAATTCTAAAAAAGAAAATAGTTTTTCACAATACAGTTTCACATAACATAAGAACAGAGTCTCTACAACATATAACACAAACAATACAATCACACAGTATAAACACATACAAATAAACAAACAAAATGATCACCAGTCATCATTTTCCTTATCATCGACATCTAACTTCTACTGCTGATATGGAGTATATGTAGGGTGAATTGGGAACTGAACTGTATGGTCACCCCTCAGGTATCTCACTAAAGAAACATCATAAGCAACTTCATACTCATATTTCTGGTGAATAAGATCATCAGTGTGAGCATTTTTGGAATCCATATTTTGTATCCTATGATCCATCCTCAAAATATCACCCATTTGAACCATCTTCTGGTCTAACAACTCCCTGTTGCTTGGGTCACCTGAAGTAGGCTCACTAAAAGTAAGGATTCTATAAGTAGAAGGAATATCTCTGACGTGTCTTCTAGATCTCCAATCAACATGGACTCATAATTCTTGATGTTGATAGGCCCAATCGGTCTCTGAGGCTCAAGTCTCTCCTCATCAGGTCTAAATCAACTCCTGCATGCTCACAAAGTGTGTAAATGAGAGCAGGGTGTGCCAATCCACTAGTGGTCTCTCCTAGAGAAATAGATCAAATGTTCATATAAATGATAAAGCCTACATTTATATCCATGACTTGTTGAATACAGAAGTTTAGGATGACTCATAATCCCAACTATCACATCGATAGTAAAATAGCAAAAGTTTTTCCACCATCGCGCTATAATTAATCGTTCAACTTCTCATCCCAAATTTTTAAAACCTCGGTCCTGAATCACATTTTAATTTTCTTGAAGACTATGAAATCAAGCACTAGCTCTAAAGCAAATAAACGTTTGCTCGTCATATTCTACTTTCCTTTTGCTCAATCTAGGTGCCATAGGAAATTTAGAAAAATTTAAGAAAAAATTTGAATAAATCCCAAAATTTTGAAAATCAAAATGTATATAACTTTAAACTTAAATCCACTAAGTAAGAGTTCTTCACCAAAGAATTTTTCTCGAAATCTCTCAAAAAAATTTTAAAATTTTGGATCAGTCAAGGTAAGAAAAATCTTTGGTGAAAATAAAATATTTTTACTTTAAAGTGTAGCTCTTACCTAGAGACGATGAAATCCAAAGTTCCTTTGCCTCTAAATCGTCTCAAATCCACCCAAAATCAAGCTCTAGGTGCAAAACCAAAGGTTCAAGGTGACTTAAGGGGTAAAATTGAAGGTTTGAGGTGAAAATCATGAATTAAAGGGTTAATTGGTCACTCTCGGGTCGAAGGCACCATTGGCAACAATGTCAGCGCCGTCGGCGCTGAAGGACCGAAATTCACTATTTTGATTTTCAAATTTTCAATTTCCTTTCAATTTTCTATAAAGTTTTTAGTATTTTTAAACACAAACTTTTATCTAAATTCATAAATACACGTTTCACAAATAATCATTTTGATAAACAACAACAAACAGTCTTTTATATATGTAAATATACTTTTTACAAACACATTTCACAAATCACAAATTCACACCTATTAAGCAAATGAACTATAAATTAGCGTTGAAATCAAGCCACAACTCTAAACACTGACACAAAACTATACACATAATCAAAGTTCGGAATTCTAAAGCAAAAACAAACAAAATCAAACCTAATCAAATCCACATAATTACACTAAACACATGAACTCTTTTAAGCAAGTAAAGAATTCACAATCTGTAATCATTCAACCTCTTCTTCAGTGTTTACAACTCCTCTAATATCTCCAATAGATTGGTAATGAACATATAGGTTGTAGAAGGATCGGTATGGGAATTGGTCTGTCAAATTTTCTTCGATCCACTCCTTTTCTTTAAACATCCAAACTAATTCTGCTTCAAAAGTTCGAGTGTGATCAAAGTTATATTTCATTCTCTAATCTAACTGATCAAAAAGGTACTTGAGATCTCCCACTGCATTCATAATACTCTGAAGTTCTCTTTCAATTCTCTTTAATTTCTTCTCTAAAGCAAATGAACTTCCAATTGTTGGTGGCAATAATCGAGTTGAAGCTTGTGAAGAATGATCTATAATAGCATTTAGTGCTTCATTATCATTACCAACATATTGATCATCAATAGGAATCATGGGCTCCGACGGTAGTAAAACTTTTTCCCAATTTTCATATAGCACTTGTGATTGATCGCAAATCAGAAAAATTGTAGAAGGATCCCTAAGTCCATAAATTGACCAATATTTAATGATTCCCATCACAGATTTGAATATAATTGAACCTATATCAATAGGTTTCTCCATTTGAATATAGTAGTTTAAAATAACACTCTCCTTGGTGACTCTGCTGATCTTCAGAGTAGAGAGTAATTTTGCACAAATAAAGAAATGCCTCTGCTTCAAAACTGGATTAACTGATGAAGCCGGAAAACTAATATATCCTTCATCTCGTACTTCCCACATACACTTTCATCCGTCAAAAAATTATAAATATCTTGCATCAAATCTTGCGTTGGAATGAAATTTTCATAATGACAGATTGGAACATTTTCTATCATATACAATTCATTAATCCTCGCAGGAGTAAATGGTACATCATTACCTCATACGAAGACAACTCCTTGGGTAATTTCATGTAGATTTGCATAGAACTCCTTCACTACAGGTACAACAACTGCAGTGGTAGTGTAACACAGAACTTCCCATTGCCTTTGCAGCATAATCTTCTCAACTGGAGCACTTGGATTAATCAACCCATGATTAGCAAATCCTCTTTCCTTGATCAATCTCTTCTTCGTAATAACTTTATCGTATAATCTTTGTGCGTCAACACTAATAAACCTTCTTCCATTTAAAATTCCACACCTTGAAGTATTTTTGGAATTAGAAGCTATGGAATCTGAAAATAGAAAGTTTCTAGGCATCCTTGGTAGTTTTTAGGACTTTAAAAACACCTCTCGATGGTTATTATGGAGCGAAATTTTGTCAATGTCCGCCAAAAGTTGGAGGAATCGTCCAACCCCTCTCGACGCCTCCGGCGCTCCCGATGGGCGCTACTGGCGCTGAGATCCATTTTCTTAGGCTCCGTCGAGACCAGAGGCCAAATTTTTATAATTTTCATTTTTTCGTTCAATTTGATTCCAACATTTCTTCCAATATCAATATTGGACTTAATTTATAATAAATGAAATTGTGTTGGATTATTATCTACTAATATATAAGTCACTTAACAAACTAAATATTAATATATAGACATATAAGTATGGGTTGCTTCCCACAAAGTGGTTGGATTAACGTCGTCAGTCTGACATACTATTAGTTTAGTTTGGTTGACTTAACATTGAAACTTCTTTAAATTAAGGTATGTGTCCTTCATAATAGTGTTTCAAATAATGCCCATTAACTTTAAATATCTTTCCAGTGTTAGAATCTTTATTCACAACAGTTTCATAATGATAAACTTTAATCACTTTAAAAGGTCCTAACCATCTGGATTTCAGTTTTCCTGGAAACAATCTCAATCTTGTATTATATAATAGAACTTTTTGTCCAAGTTCAAATTTCTTCTGAATAATCTTCCGATCATGCCATATTTTCATTTTCTCTTTATAGATTTTTATATTATTATATGCTTCATTTTTATTCTCCTCAAGTTCATTGAGTTGCAATAATCATTTCTCACCAGCATCTTTTAGATTAAAATTAAATTCCTTAATATCCCAAAATGCCTTAAGCTCTAATTCTACTGGTAAGTGGCATGTTTTTCTAAATATTAGTCTGTTGGGGGACATTCCTATAGTATTCTTATAATAATTATTGTATTCTCATAATGCAGTATCAAGTATAGCAGACCAATCAAATTTATAAGGATTTATAGCTTTTTCTATAATGCATTTAATTTCACGGTTTGATATTTCTGTTAGACCACTAGTCTGAGGCAATAAGCAGTAGAGAATTTATGTATAATATCATATTTCTTAATTAATTTTTTGATTCTCTTATTTCTGAAATGAGATCCTCCATTAGTAATAATTACTTTTGAAATTTCATATCTTGTAAAAATATTTTTAATTAAAAATTTTAAAACACTTCTAGCATCACATATAGGCACAATAATAGCTTCAATCCATTTGGACATATAATCAACAACAAGTAATATATATAAGTTTCCAAATTAAGGCATAAATGGTCCCATAAAATCTAATCCCCACACATCAAAAATTTCAACTTCCAATATGTAATTTAGAGGCATTTCATTTCTTCAAGATATATTTCATTCACGTTGACATCCATCGCATGTTTTAATATATTCATTAACATTTTTAAAACTAGTAGGCCAATAAAATCCATGTTGTAATATTTTATATGCAATTCTATTAGTTCTGAAATGTTCTCCAAATTCAGAATCATGGCATCTTTTAATTATCTGTTGAGTTTCTTCATAAGGCACACATCTTCTAATAATTAGATCTTTACATTGTTTATATAAATATGGGTCATCCCAAAAATAGGCTTTTGAATCATATATAAACTTCTTTAATTGTGGATTTTTTATAGCATGTGGTAGAATATCACTTCCAATATAATTTACTATATCAGCATACCACGATACGTCTATTTCATCAATACAATATAATTGTTCATTAGGGAAATTCTCAAAAATTTTATTTAAAAAATTAATTGATATTTCTATTTCTATTCTAGATAAAAGATCAGCTATCTGATTATCACAAATGATCAGCTATTTGATTATCATTTCCCTTTCTATCAATCATGGTAAAATCAAATTCTTGCAATAGAAGTATCCATCGAATTAAACTTGGTTTAGCATCATTCTTTTGCATTAAGTATTTAATAGTAGAATGATCTGTATGCATTATACATTTAGTTCTAATTATACAATGTCTAAATTTATCAAAGGCATAAACAAAAGCTAATAACTCTCTTTCAGTAGTAGTATAATTAATTTGAGCATCATTTAGAGTCTTACAAACATAATATATAAATTTAAAAACTTTATTGTGCCTTTGTTCTAATACAACACCAATAACATAATCACTAGCATCGCACATTATTTCAAATGGTTTCTCCCTGTCAGGTGATACTATTATAGTTGCATTGACTAATTTTTTCTTTAATAAATCAAATGCTTTTATGAATTCTTCATTAAAATAAAATTTTGTATCTTTTCTAAAAGTTAGCATAGAGGCTTAGTTATTTTTAAAATTTTTTTTTTGTAGCGCCTGTAAAAATCAGCTGTCCTAGAAAACTACTCACCCCTTTAACACTAGTAGGCAGTGGTAATTTTTCTATAACTTGGATTTTTACAGGACCCACCTCCTTGCCTTTTTCAAAAATTTTATGCTTGAGTACAATACCTTCTCCAACCATAAATTGATATTTTTCTAATTTAATACTAAATTGACTTTTTCAAGTACTTCCAGAACTTTTTTTAAATTATCAAGGCATAATTCAAATGAAGTCCCAAATACAGAAAAATCGTCCATTAACACTTCCATTCTAGGTTCTATAAAATTACTAAAAATTGACATCATACATCATTGAAATGTTGCAGGTGCATTGCATCATCCAAAAGGCATTCCACGAAAAGGAAATGTTCTATAAGGGCTTGTAAAGTTGTTTTGTCTAGATCTCTGGAGCAATTGGAATTTGGTGATAACCGGTATATCCATCTAAAAAGCAATAATACTTATTCTATACCAATATATCCAATATTTTGTCTAGAAAGGGTAAAGGAAAGTGATATTTTCTGATGGTCATATTTAATTTTCTATAGTCAATGCAAATTCGCCAACCAATTACTTGTCTTATTGGTATTAATTCATTTTTCTCATTTTTATCAACAGTCACTCCTCGTTTCTTCGGGACACAGTGAATTGGGCTTACCCAAGCACTATATGAATTACGATATATAATTCCAGCATCTAACCATTTTAAAACCTCTTTCTTAATAACTTCTTTCATTATTGGGTTTAATCTTCTCTGAGAATCAACTTTAGGTTCATATAGTTCATCTAATAAAATTTTGTGCATACAAATTGAAGGACTAATTCCTTTAATATCTTCTAATATCCTTCCAAAAGCGTTTTTAAACTTTTTCAACATTTCTATTCACTTTTGTTCCTAAATTTCAGTTAACTCGGAAGATATAATAACCAGCAATGTAGATGACTCTCCTAAAAGTACATACTTTAAATGGATAGGTAATATCTTTAATTCAAGTTCTGGTGGTTTAATACTTGAAGGAATTGGATAAGTTATTGATTGGTCAGCTAATTGAAGAGTTACAGTAGTAGGGGAAATTTCTCCCAAATCTAAGCGTTTAAAAATTGATAAGGGCATAAGATTGATACTCGCTCCTAAATCACATAATGCTTCTTCATAAAAAATTTCACCAATTGCACAAGGTATTGTAAGACTATGAGGATCTTTTAATTTTTCAAGATGCGTTTTCTGATTAATAGCACTACACACTTCACTGAGTGCAACGGTCTCATGATTTGTAAACTTCATTTTCTTATTTAGTACATCCTTCATAAATTTTGCATAACTTGCATTTGTTCCAAAGCTTCAACAAAGGAATATTTATTGTTAACTTCTTAAGGATTTCCAAAAATTTTGTAGATTGTTTATCTTTATTCTTCTGCTTTAGTGTTTGAGAAAACGGAGGTAATGGTTCTTCTAAAGGAACCTGTGTTTGTTCATTTTCCTGTTGATCATTTTTTATTTCTTTTTTCTCTTCATCAACTTCAGTTTCTCTTTGGATTCTTATTTTAATTTCATTTCCACTTAATAATTGAATAGCTTTAATTTGCTCTTTATTTTGATCTTTTGGAATAGTACTCGGAATAATTCCAGAAGGTCTGTTACTAAGTGCAGTAGGAAAATGTCCTAAATGATTTTCAATATTTCTAATAGCAACCCCTTGATTCTGTACTTGATTTCCCATATTCAACATCACTTCTTCCATCATCAACTTCTTTCCTTAACTTGTTGGTTAGGATTGGAGTTAAATCAAGGAGGATAATAAGGTTGAAAATTAGAATTTCCTTGATTGTTCAGATTTATAGATGGATTCACCAAATTATTATAATTATTCCAACTAAAATTAGGGTTATTTTTCCATCAAGGGTTAAAATAGTTAGAATAGGGATTATTATTTTGATTATTTATAGTGTTTAAGGTTTCATAAGATGGTTGAGTATCAATAATCTGTCCTAGTGAATTTTCCTCTTATACTGGGGTATTTGAAAATAGTTCACTCCTATTTGATAAATCTTTTTAGAAATAGTAGTAATTTGAGATGCCAAGATAGACATTGCGTCAGAATCATGAATATTGGCTACTCTCTTAGGATTTACCCATTCAGAGAGCCGTTGAAAGTTGTTAGTAGTCATTTCTTCAATTAAAGAATATGCTTCATCAAAAGTTTTTCACATTAATGATCCGCCCGCAGCAACATCTATAATAAATCTTAATGATCTTACTAATCCATTGTAAAAGGTTTGAATTATTAACCAATCTGGCAAAGCTTGGTGCAGACATTCTCTAAGAAAATCTTTAAATCTTTCCTTAGCTTCATATATCGATTCCCCTTCAAACTGACAGAAAGATTTAATATCATTTCTAAGCTTAGCAATTTTCGAGGGTGGAAAATATTTAGCCAAAAATTTTTGAGATAGTTTTCCCCAAGTTCTAATAGATCCAATTGCTAATAAATTTAACCAAGCCTTGGCTTTATCCCTTAATGAAAAAGGAAAAAATCTAAGCCTAAGAGCATCATTAGACACTCCGTGATATTTAAATGTAGCACAAATTTAGAGAAAACAAGCAAGATATAAGTTAGGATCTTCAGTAGGTGATCCTCCAAACTGATTATTTTGTACCATTTGATTAATAGCAGGTTTAAGCCCAAACGAATTAGCAGCAACGTCAAAATTTTCAATAGTTAAATGAAGTTCATCTGTTATCGGATTCTCATAATCTTTTAAAGTTCTTTGTTGATTCTAATTAATTGGGTTTTCTATATTTTTTGCCATTTCTTTCAAATTCTTAATTTTTGTTGTTTTTGAATTTTTCTAATAATACGTTCTAATTCTGAATCGTAAGGTTCTAAATCTTCAGGTCCAATAGTTTGCATAAACAAATAAAGTAAGCAATGTAANTTCTACTTAAACGAAGGCCTTTAGACTCCAAAGTAGACCTCCATAATTCAAGTTTTTCCT
>JXCR01054265.1:49855-75035 GCA_002079205.1 Phalaenopsis hybrid cultivar | reverse complement strand
TATGACACATCAACTTAATTCCTCTATAATTTGCACACTCTTGTGCATCCCCTTTATTCTTAAAAATGGGGACCAAAATACTCTTCCTCCACTCCTCAGGCATCTTTTTAGTTTTTAAAATGATATTAAAGAGTTTAGTAAGCCAAGAAACTCCCAAATCTCCCAAATATTTCCACACTTCAATTGGGATATCATCAGGTCCTACAGACTTTCCACCTTTGATTTTCTTTAAAGCCTCCTCAAAAATAATCTGAAATAATGAAATTAAATTTGTTCATGTTAAAGAAATTTAGGATTCTTATGTTTTGACCCAAATAATATTTTGTGAAACTCACTTTCTCACTGAGTTTGTTGGCATTCAAGTGATTTGTAAGGGGAACGTAAAAATAAAGCCCAAGCCAAATAAAAATTTAATGGAGACCAAGTGATTTATGAAAATACACCACATAATAGATAAAATGACAACCCAAATGTCAGTAAAGAATGGTCGCCTCATGGAAGTGTCTCTCCAAATATTGTCTCTTCAACCAAGTGATTTTATTACAAACTTGATGGGCAGCCTTGTTTTAGAGTGAAAAAATATTTTTGAAAACAAGCCTCAAAAGATGTCTAAAAAGTTATGGTAGCAAGGAATTAGAGATTTTGTGAAGGAATTAAAAAAATAACACAATTTATGAGTCAAATATATAAGGCACAACCCGAAAACAAAAGACCAAAATCTAACTTTACGTCTTTCGTGTGAAAAATGCATAAAACCCTAGAGCTTAAAACTACATAAAAAAATTAGATTAATATGTCTATATATGTCTTGAAAAGATTAATGAATTTTTATGGGGTCTTAGTATTTTCAAAATTTTATTTGACGAATGGGCCATGCAATACCCTACTTTGAAAGCAGATTCTAGTGTCCAACCTTGGAAAAGAGGATAAAAAAATTTTTCTAAATTAAATGTTGATCTTTCACCAAGTTTCAAGGGATTTATATTAATCAAAGGCCAAAAGATCAAAATTTGGTCAGATCTACCGAAAACTATCCGACTCCTTTAGGATGGGATTTGGTTAGGATTTTGGTGAGGAAAAATTATGGAGATGATAAGAAGATAAAGAGAGATCACATTTAGAAAAAAACGAAACAAAATAAAAATGCATGATAAAATAACCTATCAGTCACCAAAATAATAGAGGCAATGAAAAATTAACAAACATCCACCTCCAAGGTGGAGCATAAAGCCTGGAGTTTTTGGAAGAGAGTCTATTTTTTCTTCAACATTCAACAGACGATGTCATTCAGCAAAATAATAAATAAATAGGTCCTTAAGACGTTTTAATCAAGAAAAAAAATTTTAAAGGGGAGAGAGGAAGGGGCCCTCCTCTTAAAAGGGGGAAAAGAGTACAAGCTTAAGAGCTTAAAAATCCTAATAAGAAAATTTTTAATGATTTTCTAATTATATAATTGATTAATTCTCTCTCATTATTTTTTAAAATTTTCTCCCATAACTTGAAATTTAAGTTCAGAAGAAAATTAAATTTTCAAATATTACCATTTAAGTCCATAACATGAAAACAAGTAAAACCTTGCACAAAATTACAACATAAGAATTCAAATAAATAAATGTAATTAAAATACCCATCATGATCCTTGCGGTTGATTCATCATAAGTACAAAGCTAATCCTGAATAAGCCCTACAGTTTAACAACTAACTCTTCAGAATCATAGGAAAAACGCTTATAAGTCATCTTACACCTTGACATGCTACTTTTTTAAAAGAAAACCAAAAAACAAAAAAGTTAAGCCACGTTTGCAAACTGTGAATGGCACCACATCCCATATCCTATAGATGAATCCAAAGTAAATTGAAATTACCATCAATTCGATTTGAAGCACTTGTTGCAGCTATTTTGTGCCCGGATGTGGTGAGTTGAGACATTTTTGTACAGAGCTTGGTCTTAGAAGTTGGAGTCGCAAATTCCTTATATACTGATTTATTAAATATTTTCTCAGCAGAATGGAGCAGTTTGTTCAGCGTATCACTCAATATTGTCCCCTGCATGAAATAAAAATGATGCATAAGCTAATGTAATATTGTCCCCTGCATGAAATAATGATGATACATACGCTAAAGTGAAGTCAAACAAACACAATAGGTAGAGTAATATGAGCAAAACTTGGCAATTTAGAATCCCAAATTGGTAGAAAAAAAATAGCAAAAAATGAGCAGCACAAATAAGCACGGTTTAAACAAAAATATTTACCAAACTGGACATTTTCTTCAAAAAATTACGTAAGAAAAGGAAAGATATGAAAAAGATCGACTTTCCATAGTAGAATAAGCTTTGCATCAGATTAAGCCACATAACTTACAATTGTAAAATATCACATAGGATTTTCCCTATAACTCTATTGATCATGAAATCTACTTTTGCATATCGTTAGAAAAAAAATTATGATCTCTTGCCGATGTAATTTAGATGAAAATTCTAGATGGGCAATGTGGTACTTCACACATAATGCTAAATATTGCATCAATTTTAAGCTTAATATTAAGAAAATTTGGAGTTGGCTATCTTTTGTTCTTCTAAAATATTATAATCCTTCGTTTGCCCAATGAATAATCTATTAAATCCATTGCACCGAACTTTAAAAATTACATAGTATCCCAATTGGTAGTCCACGTGAACTCAGGTGTAGTTTGCATTTCAGTTAAATCTAATGCGCCAAATTTTAAAGTCACGCGATATTAGTGGAATAGTTGAAGCCAATACTTAGAGCCATTCAATTATTTGAATGACACTTGATAAAAGTAAAAATTTAGGCGGTTGCATGGGATCCAATTGTTGGATAGAAACTCCATTGAAAGAAAGTTCACAAAAAGACAGTGCTTGGCACAGTTCCAATGCTTCATATACAAGTTAATTTTTAGACAAATAGGTTTGCGCAAATGCTTTGTTGTGATTTTATCTCATATAAATTGTGTAAAACCTGAATTGATAAGAAAAATAAAACAAAAGTTATTTTTAAATATACCCTATCTTTTGCATCCCCAAAAATCATCCAAATTATTTTTATAAAAGTCTACATTTTATTCTAATCAAATTGATATAATGAAATATATATGAATTATTAATATATTTGGTTTTATAAAAATAATTTATTAAACTAATTAAACTTGTTCTAATCACCTAATTATTAAAATTAATCACTGCAAATAATAATCTGGCTACTTCAGCAAATTTCCCTTCCTCCACTTTAGTTGCCATGCATCTGTAGGATGAATAAATAAACAGCTGAGATTAATTAATAGATTAATACTATATTTACAGCTAATTCACTAGCTTCCCTATTAGTTTTTCTGCTTTCCCCGTGAGAAACAAGTGGAGTGCTCTGGAACGGGAAAAATGAGAGCTGTTGCTCTTGCTTACTGGTTTGACAAGCAAAACCAGTTAACAATTAGGTAGATTTGACGTTGTTGAGGGGTAATTAAGATAAACTTCCACGTATGTATACATTCTTATAAATATTTTCAATTATCCCAAGTCATTCTTTCATTTCTTCTCATTTCTTCTGACTGTGATTTTCAGCTTGGCTGAAAATCTGTGGCAGAGATATGGTTTTGGGCTATGAGAAAGGAGGGGGAATCAAGCTTTAGATACGGTAAATTATATACAGAAAATTTAAATATAAATACATAATTATATTAATCAATAAAGCCTACATAATTTTCTTTCATTATTCTATGTCTTGCTGTGAGATGCAGCCAAACATTTGAGAGTTACTGGCAGACGGGTAAGCAATATGGTGAAGAATTGGGAACTGCCATACTCATGTAGGTGGTTGTGAAGGAGAATGAAGAGAGGCAATTACCTTTCTCCTCCCATGCCTGAAATCCCCACAGTCTAGTCACGCTTAGTGCTAGCCAAGAAGGCAATGACAAGATCATGGCGTGCAGAGACAACTGCCTTCCTCCTTTCATCCGCTCCTACACGAAATCATTGAGGAAGGTAAATCTCGTATTTCTACCTTCCTCCCACCCGCTTACATGCGCATCAGCATCTCTAATTCCTGAAAAACCATCTTCCAACAAGTTTTGCTAAATCCTAGATTTAAAGCAAACCTGAGGAGAAACAGGATTTGAATATGTCATTTTTAATGTTTATTGTGTTAAGTGTTACGAGCGTAAATCCCCCAAAAAAAAAAATTCAAAAATTAGAATCTCGCCCTATCAAAATAAAACAAAAAATAAATATTATTTTAACTATGTTTTTAATGTCAAAATTAATTAGGTTCATAATTTCTTATTTTTCAAAATATAATAATAATAATAATAATAATATTTTTTTATTAGATTATACCTAATTTGGTGAATAAATAAGTTTAATTGCATAATTGTTTATATTTTATTTTCCTACATGGTGCCGGATTGCTAGTCAAACCGTTGAATTCGTAGAGGTATCACGTTTGCCACCTCAAAGTAACTGTTTTTTATTATAGGATTAATGTACCCTTCAAGTTAGGGGAATTAAAAATTTCTTATTTGTAGTAGATCCAGAACTATTTCATATGATTATCAGTCATACTTTTTCTACTTCATATATTTTTATACAGGTCTTATTTATTGCTCGACATGAAATAACCAACTATCTTAAATTATTGCTACAAAATTCCTGCATAATTGAGTTAGTCCTGCAATTATGATAATTTCATTTCATGCACATTACTTGTATGAATTTGCATTTATCATATCACAAACCTGCATGAAATAACATATTTTTTATATATCATACACGTGAAAGATTTATTATGTTGGTGTGTGATGGAATGTAAGGTTGTGAAACCCTTCTGGATATCGGCTAGCCGGGTCGATGGGCCCAAAGAGTGACTACTCTACAGGAAATATCAGGTTTCTTTGAGTTGAGATTGACCTTCCCGATTTCAGGGTGTATTAAAAATGACTATATAAATAATAAGTTAAAAATAATTGCATGTTTTCTTATGATAAGTAAGTATATTTGATTGTTATCGCTTTTTTATTGCCTTATGATGTTATATATGAACGCAATAATTGTCTGTATTTGTTATTCATATTGTATGCCCTATATTCTTTGTCGTTTATGAATTAATTAATTGTTATGGTATGGCTCATATACCATATCGGGACAGACGCTGGATCGAAGCGGAGCGAAGCAAAGCGGAATAATCTGTCCAAATTGAGAAGTTACGCTGGTTGGGGTGCGAAGGCAAAGCCCCGCAGTTTGAATGTTGTAATTACATATTGTGTCTAGGTTTACTCCTGGGGTTATAAATAGGCCTGTTAGTAATCTCAGGAGGTATCCCTCTCCTAGGTTTACTCCTGGGGTTATAAATAGGCCTATTAGTAACCCCAGGAGGTATCCCTGAAACCCTTTTCTGAATATTGAAGGAACTCGCCGCTCTGCTCCCGAGGACGTAGGCATCTTTGCCGAACCTCGTTAAATCTCTGTGTTCTTCTGGATTTGCGTCGATTACTGTTTTTCTTCGCCCTAATTTTCTCAACAAGTGGTATCAGATATCAGGTTCAGGTTCCAGATCTTCGCACGAAGGACAACTCGGCCGCAGAGGTTTCGTGCGAAGGGCTTTGGATCGGGTGTAGGAGAACGGAGTTCGGGCGTTTTGCATGAGTTCGCGGTCTTCGGAAGGCTGTTCGGGCGATCGCGCGACCGAAGGAAGCGGCTCGGGAGAGCAAGCAGAGCCAAAGGCGAGAGGATCATGGAAATTTCGGCTTCAGCGGCTCGGCGACAGGTGGCGATCGAGCAGGAGGAGGTAGCAGAGGCGGAAACAGAAAGGAGGAAGGAATCAAAGAATCTTTGATTTCTACTAGAGGAATACTCCTTCCCATTTTTGGCTCCGCTGAGAAAGGAATCCCTTCGGCTGCTGCAGAGGAGTAATTCGAAAGGAAATTTATTTAAAAAATTATGCTTGTTAAAAGCATTTAATTAAGGAAAACTTAATTAAAGAAATTTAATTAAGCAAAATTCCTTAATTAAGGAAAATTATTTTCTTTAAAAAAATATATATTTTTTTACAAGATTTTTTGCAGAGGAAATTTATGCAAAAAAAGTTTTTGTTACAGGATTAATTTTCAGATGGCATTTCTGGTGCGAAATTCGAGGTGGTAAAGTTCGACGGAAGTGATAACTTCGGATTGTGGCAAACCCNCTATGTTATATATGAAAATTTCTCAAAAAAATAAGAAAATTACTTAAATCCAGTGATTTATAATCCCAAAATTGAAATGAAGCATTAAATATTTTTTTGTGGATTTCTTGGAATAATTCAGATTTCAGAACAAGATAAGTAGAGATGATTTGAGGCCATCAAAGCTGAATAAGAAAAATCAAGAATTTCGGGCAAAAAAAATTATATAATTAACTATGTTTAAGAATAAGTTATTCAATAAATAATATAATTAATCAAACGATTATTCTGCATGGATCAACGTTTATAATAACATTACACTCGATTTCATTAATCAGNCATAATAAAATTTAAAGAACTTTAACCATAGGGTCACCTGATTTGACATTATAATTAAATGACCTAGAAAACCTGAACTCTGCTACAACAAGGAGCTTGGAGCTTACATGGTGGGCAGACCGACCATCTTCAACAGCAAGAGGATCTGCACTCATACACCTCTTCTTTAGCTTTAAAACAACAAAGCCATATAAATTCGAGGTTGTTTTCCTAGTGCAACATAAATCCTCAAACATATTTTTAGGCCTTTGTACAACCATATTGTATAATATAAGCCCTGAACTCGTCTTAGGACTCTGAGGTAGTCGTTTGACACAGCTTAAATCCTCATATCTTCGAGGCAATTTGTGTTGATTGCTTCACACAAATGTAATCCCTAAATAAATAAAAATTGGCAGGATAAAACATCTAAATGATTTCTCCTAAACTAAAACCAAACAATAGGATAGCTTGGGAAGTCACCGAAATTCTCCTTCGGATCCATGACATCCTTTAGTGTTCCCTCCTTTTGGACTCCAAAACAAAATGCTTCAAATTTAAANTATTTTTTATTTTACAACTCTTAATTTTAAAATATAAAACTAATAAACGATGTTGGGTATTTAAATTATCGCTCGGAATGATCTTACAATCTTTACAATCACGACGATCTCTTCTTCTCATAAGAATATAATCAATTTGTTTTTTATTAGGTCGACTCTTATAAGTAATAAGATGTTCATCACTTTTCTTGAATAAAGTTTTAGTAATAAAATATCATACGCTAAAGCAAAATCTAAAATAGCTCTACCTTCTTCATTAGTTATTCCAAAACCGTAGCCACCATGAATATTTCTGAAATCTTCTACCACTCTACCGACATGTCCATTTAAATCTCCTCCAACAAAAATTTTTTCTTCAAGAGGTATCATTTGTATTAAGTCTTCTAAGTCATTCCAAAATTTATCTTTAGACCTTGTATCTAAACCTACTTTAGGAGCATAAACACTTATAATATTAAAAATCTTAGTATCAATGATAATCTTAAGAGCTATAATTCTATCACCAACTCTTTTAATTTCTACAACATTATCTTTCAAACTCTTATCTATAATTATACATACACCATTTCTAGTGCGACTCTTACCAGAATACTAAAGTTTAAAACTCATTTANTTAATTTTTATTTTCATCGAGTTTTTTTTTTTTTTTTATGATCTACTTCTTTTTACAAGCGCAATTTTCAAATTCAAGTTAGATTCCTTGGTTGTCACTAATGGGTCAAACTAACGCCAACACAAGCAAATTCCTCGACAAGTGCCTAAATATATTTTCAAAGCCCCCTTGGCAAAGAAGAAACAGGTGTACTAAAGTGATGATGAAGGAGACATATTGTTATGAGTGCAGAGCGTTCACCGAGTGAGTTGGGTTTGGCCTCAATTGCTATTAACCATGCAACATCCCTAGGTGAACTTCCTACCACAACACTAATAAAGGATTATGTTAAGGCCAACAAGGGCAAAGAAAATGTGACTTATATTTAAAAAAAAGTTCTGACATATATTCATCTGGTAAAGAAGTTCAAACCGAGTTATAAGAATGAGAAGGAGAAGTTGTGGATTGGTTGGGATAAGAAGTGGAGCAGTTTGCAGAAGAGTACTAGAACTGGAAGCAATATGTTTTCGCAAAGTGAGAAACAAAAGCTATATTGAAAATTTGAAAAAAAAATATAAACAAAAAAATGGTCAATATAGACATGAGATGAATAAGAAGACAACAGCTATCCAGTTTTCTAAAAATAAAAAAATGGCCTAAGTTGCATAGAAAAATTAATGCCTCAACTTTTATGAGTTAGAACTAGCAACGAAAGAACTCCCTTAATATGTGTATTTTACCTGAATATGGAACAGCGAGCAAGATCAATTGCTTAAGAAGTTGAAGTCAACCTAGTACTTCTTAAATCCTGGAGTCCTCCGACTCAACAAGCCTTACCGATCTTTTAAAATGAGGTATTGAATAAATTCAAGAAGGTATATCTTCCAGCAACAATGTTCCGGTTGATCAAAGCATAGTGAAACATGCATGGCACAATTTAAGCATCTTAAATTAGTATAATTTTATATGTAATTTATTTTTTATTTATTAATTAGAAAGTAGTTACATATAATTATAAAATTATAGTTAGCTCCATCACATATTAATCAATTATTAATTATTAATGAATTAAATTAATTGAAATTAACTTAAAGCCCAAAACCTATCTTCCCCTTCCGCTCTATCTTTGTGCACTCGTTCCTAGTCCAGCCTAAAACTCTCGCCTACTTTCACATTCCCCCCTCGCCATCGAAATTATCGCGACTAGAGCTACCCGAGAAGGCAAAGACATGATCGCGGCATACAAAGTCCTCCAAAACTCCCATCTTTCTCCTCTTGCTCTGCTCCTACCCATGATCATTAAGGTAACCCTAGTCCATCTTCACCTTTCTCCCACAAACCTTCATGTGATTCAGCTCATCGAAATCCCATAAGTCCATCTTCCAATGAGATTTATTCAATCATGGATTTAAGGAATATGAAAAAAAAATGAGATATAAGAACCTGTAGGATTTAAAGTCGTCATTTTTTTCCGTTTGGCTGGATTCAAACAATCTTGCTAAAATTCTGCCACCAAACATCTCCTTGCGATTAATTCATCACCGTCAGTGAGTCTCACCTGACGCTCATGTTTTTTCGATTCACAAGAATAGTCATTTAGACTTGTCAACTAGAATAGGCTCGTATTCCTCTTGATACAAATCTTGTTATGAAACGAGTAATCAGGTTCTATAGCTCAACACCTTTAAACATTATCCAGATCCCGAGGAGTTGCTTGAACCACTTACTAATAAGATAGAAATGAATTTGTAAAAACAAACAATTTCAATTCACTACAGGTGTGTTTGGAATCAATTTTTTTTTAAGTTTTATGTTTTTGTTTACAACAAACAAAAAAAAAAAAAACATGTTTGGTTAACTGTTTTTTATTTGTTTTTACTCTTTGTTTTTATACAAATTTGAAATATGTGTTAAAAATACTAAAACAAACAAAAAAAAACTGTTTTAAGTGTTTTTAAAACAGATTTTTGGTAACCCGACCACAACCCCGATGCCAACCTTAACCATTCCTATACATAATCCAATTTCTCGCATTTCTCTCCATCTTCCCTCTTTCAAACAGCGTCGACACCGACGTTGATGCCGATGTTGATGCCGACACAGACATCAATGCCAACACCCACGCCCGCGTCCACGCCACCTTCTCCGACGCGGGCTCCTCCGATGCAGAACTTGATGCTGAATCGCAATGTCAACTTCCTTCAAGCCCATGTAAACAAGCTATCAAAAGAATAACATTAGGTCTGAACTTCTCTTCAACGTCAAAGACATAATATCGTGAAGGGGCTTCTTTCATCTCTATTCCTCAAGCCCATCCTACACTTCCCTAATACGCTCTGCATTAGATCTTATCCTCACAATTCTATCGAGTTCCATTTTTTTACATGTTTAATTTATGCTATGAAAAGAAAAAAAATGCACTTTTTTTTACTTTGCATTTTTTTGAATTTTAATTCATGTAAGATAAAAGTTAGATGACTTGTATCCGTTTTCAAGAGCTAACAGGGATGAATATCACACAATGGACCCTCTAATGGAATGTTTAATCTTCCATTCTGAATGAACCGAATTGATTCTATGATTAAATTTATTTTTCCAGCCTTCATTCCATATAATTTTGGTATTGTAAAGTTGTTGCCCTTCAATCAATTTTCATTTACATTGCTCTTATTTCTATTTCAAAGTACTTCCAAGCAATTCTTCAGTTTACACATCCCAGCTTTAATCCACTTGGAAGTGACTGTAGTTATCGAGCGTGTTTTCTCTTTTATCTGTGCATCATCTGCTCTTTGTTATACAATCATCTTCTGTTAAATAGCAGCTCAACAAATTGTCTCTTAAGTATGAATTTTTCTCATTCCTTTTTTTATTATGAAGATTTACATGCATACCACTCAATTCTGATGTACCTACATATCTTACATCTAAATATCAATTTTTACATAAATAACACCTTAATTAATGAATTTCACTTTTTAAAAGTTAAAATGTTAGTAGTTTTTTAAGTGCTGTGATAGATTTCGGTCACATAAATGTAAACAAGCAAAGTTTAGGTGTTAGATGAGTAAATACATAGGAATTGGGTAGTATGCATGCAAATGCCCCTTTTTGTTTAAGCAAAGATCTATCATACCCATTTTTGCCACACTATATTTCGTTTTAGTAATCAAACATGTTTTTATCTTCTGCTCTCTAAACATGTTTTTTTTTATTTTGTTTTTAAAAACAAAAAAATTATGAGTGTCAAATATGTTTTAATTTTATGCTAAAGCAAAAAAAACAAAAAAAAAACAAAAAATAGAAGAGTGATCCCAACCAGACCCTAAGTGTAGTTGACTGTCAATAAAGAATTTAGCTATACAAAGNAAATAGAAGAGTGATCCCAACCGGACCCTAAGTGTAGTTGACTGTCAATAAAGAATTTAGCTATACAAAAAATTATAGAATGATGAAAAGTTCATTTTTTTAATACAAAAAATATAGAATGATGAAAAGTTCCTTTTTTGATAAGAAATTCATGAGATTGTTAAGAAAGGTTTATGAATATGCAAGATTGTCGAACTTTCACCAAGCAGGTTCCCTAACAATAAAGAACTTCTAGAAAATTTTGAATCATCAATTGCATATCGGCCAGTTACCAAGTATGTTGAGTTCTAAACAATTCTTTGTTATCAAATTTCCATAGGGTGAGTTTTCCAAGTATTTTAAAAGTGATAGGAGCATATTTAGACTTAGAAGAAGTCAAATCATAGAACTTTATACTAGCAAGTTATACGAGTTTATTGAAAATGACAAGCATCATGTACTGTAACACAAGGGCAAGTGGCGAATTAACAAAAATCAGTCTTTAAAATAACAAATTCTACAAGTGAACCTAAACCTTGTAAATTCTTCAGTGCAATGCAATGCATGGATGGTTCAAAGTAATGATATAAAAAAATTATTATATTGAATCACCATTTGTGAGGATAAAATACGATAGCCAGTTTTTTAATGAATTTTCCTTTTGGTTAGGTTAACATCACTTTGGCTTAACTTTACAGGGATGGCTATTTCTGAAAAGGGCCTATGAATTTTTTATTTTTTCGCCTTCTACATAAATGACGAACTGAGTGATGAATAAACCTTTGAATCTGGAAAACAACATTATTTTCCCAAGCTAGGCGTGAATACCACATGAGACCATTACGTTGCATTTTTTTCTCAAGGATGCATTCATTTTGAATTTTTGCTTGCTTTCTCTGCATGGGAAGATGAAAAAAATAAATCTTAATTGTTAAGATAATAAGATTTTTCAATCACAAGAGTTGAGGCTCTTTTTCAATTTGCAGAATCTACTGCTATTTCTTTGTTTTGGGTTAGATCTAAGAACTTTAAATTCTTTAGATCCCCACGCCAATTTTTTCTTTCATTTCAATTGTTTATTCTCTCGACAACAAAATATTAGTTACCCATGTTTACTAAAATTTCTAAGTTTAGTTACCCAGTTTACTAAAGTCTGTCAGTTTTGACCTTTAGACTTCTAGTTATTTAGCATTTGTCCATGCTTGCTATACCTTTCGAGATGTTCAATCTAAGTTATCCACCGGTAAGCCAAAAACCTACTCATATGATCAATGAGAAAGAGATATAAAGATTAAAGAGGGAAAAATTTAGTCTGTATTAATGAGTATTTGTAACAGAAATTGCATAAATTGGGCATTGGGCTTGCACGCTATAGGACAAGTTACTAAAATACGATAACAAGACAAATTACATATCATGGCCCACTGGTTGCTTGTTGCAAAATACAAGTGTTCAGCCTAATTTCAGTAGTATTAATTGATAACCAGTCATCTTTAAGCCTTTAACAAATGAATCTACCAGCTTACGACCCAAAGTTGCTAGTTCGATTAAGTCGCTGACATGAGAAAAGGATATTGCCATCTTAGTTGGCTTAATAGGATTAGTTGTTGGGAAGTATGACTTGGGCTTGAACAAGTTCGCCAGATCTTGGACCAAGAATCCCGATTCTAGCGAGTGCAGCTAAATGCACCATTGACCAAGGGAATGAGTTTGCAATAATTCGATTGGGTTTGTACAAACTAGGGCAGATTCATGTTGGTCTAGGTGTATTCATGAAAATAAGGGAGAGTCCATCGTCATTTATCATTCTTGCTTGACGAGTTGTCCTCGGTTAATCTATCTACACCTTAACTGAGTACAAAGAATACTTGGAAATAAAAATGTAGCCTCAAAAACTCCAACCTGCAATAAACTTCCTGAAAACCGGTGAATGCTTGGTCAAAGAACCTGAAGAAACATTGAATCTCAAGTAACAGTGCTTTCTTATCAAACTGCAACTAATGATTAATAGAAATATCACTTCAAAATAACTGGAAAAATATTTAGAAATATAAGAGAAAATTTTGGAAAACTTAAAAAACGTCCATAAATAAAAAGTTTTGTAAAAGAGTATTAAGCTAAGAAATCAGTGAGGATATCGCAATAAAGATAAAATTGACTTGATTCTTCAAATCTTCTATAGATAGTAAGCATCTAACCTATGAACCATCATAATCTACTAAGCTGTGACACAAAAGATAGTAAGGATAACGTAAAAAATATGCATAATTTTATTTCTATTGAAGCCATGCAACAAGTTAGCACTTTCAGGTTTATTTGGCAAAGAAGTAACAAATCACAATCATGAGCCTCGAACAACTGATAAGGCTAATGATGCAATTTAATGGTGCAAGCTAGATGTTAGCTTATACAATAATACCAACATCTAAATAGCTAAGAGAAATGAAAAAGATAGAAATTCTTTCACATGCAATACAACAAAAACAAAGCCTTAAACCCACTACGTGGGCTCGATCATATGGAATCTTTTTTCTCCATTGCGTCCTATTTAGTGTCATATTTTCATTTAGTTCTAATAAATTAGGATCATTTTTTATACAATAAGTCTAACTCTTCCTAGGTCTACCTCTGCCTTTCTTAACATAATTCGAATCTAAAACATCTACTCTCCGAATCGGATCATCAGATGGTCGACGTTTAATGTGACCAAACCATCTAAGATAACTTCCTCTAATTTTGTCCGTCACAAGAGCTACACCAACCCTATCACGGATATATTCATTTCGTATTTTGTCTCTAAGTGTAAAGCCACTCATCCACCTAATTATTTTCATCTTGGCAACACTTAAGTTTGAATTATGCTTCTCTTCTATGACTCTTAAAAAAAAAATAATAATAAAATAAAAAATCAACATAGAACGCACTATTACTCATACAACGCTAAAATATAGACTATCCAGCATTGCGAATGGGCAAAGTATCAAACAACCTCTTAATAAATAAAAATTAAAAGGAAAAGAGCACAATACTTCATGCCTTCTCGACTATTAGAGTCCTATATACCGCAGAGGTGTTTTCATCAAGCAACAAGCAAAAAAGTGCTTTGCATTCATGTGCATAAATATATAAATAAACGTGAATTAAAAGGAAAAAGTAAAACCCAAGCACGAAACGAATTGTGAAATCAATAAATCTAAAACAGAAGAGCCTATCCATGCAGCTCATCCAACAAAAGAAAATTATCACAAACTTCATCAACGGAAAACCCTAGAAGGCAATACCATCCACTAGAAGATCAGCGTGAAGCACCCAATCGAATAGAAAGCAGAATAGGATTTTATGAGATCAATTCGAAGCGATTAATAATGGAAGAAAAAAATCAGATCTTACCGACATCAAATGTTCCTTTGCGGATGCAGTGCTGAGCAAAAGCGTAGGTTGCTTTTACGAATGATAACAGAATTTTTTGCAAATGCAGAATAATTTTTTTTTAAAAGCCGGGCCAAAACGCCGTTAAGGAAGACGACGAAGGCTTGACTATACGTCAATCATATTTAAGCCTTTAACAAATGAAGCTACCTGCTTAGAGGCCAAAATTGCTAGTTCGATGAAGTCGCTGACATGGGAAAAGGATATTGCCATCTTTGTTGGCTTAATAGGATTAGGTGTTGGGGAGTATGACTTGGGCTTGAACAAGTTCGCTAGACCTTCGAGCAAGAATCCCGTTTGTAGCAAGCACAGCTAAATGCACCATTGAACAAGGGAATGAGTTTGCTATGATTTGACTGAGTTTGTACAAACTAGGGCAGGTTCATGTTGGGCTAGGTGTATTCATGAAAGAAAGGGAAAGTGCATCTTCATTTATCATTCTTGCCAACTAGTTGTCCTTGGTTAATCTATCTACACCTTAATTGAGTACATAGAATACTTTGAAATAAGAGTGTAGCCTCTAAAACTCCAACCTTGGAATAAACTTCCTGAAAACTGGTGAATGCTTGAGTTAAAGAACTTTAAGAAACATTGAATCTCAGCTGACATTGCTTTCTTATCAAACTGCAACTAATGATTAATAGAAATATCACTTAAAAATAACTAGAAAAATATTTATAAATATAAGAGAAAATTTTGGAAAACTTAAAAAACGACCATGAATAAAAAGTTTTGTAAAAGAGTATTAAACTAAGAAATTCGTGAGGATATCGCAATAGAGATAAAATTGACTTGATTCTTCAAATCTTCTATAGATAGTAAGCATCTAACCTATGAACCATCTTAATATACTAAGCTGTGTCACAAAAGATAGTAAAGATAACGTAAAAAATATGCATAATTTTATCTCTTTTGAAGCCATGCAAAAAAGTTAGCACTTTCGGGTTTGTTTGGAAAAAAAAAACCAATCCCAAACATGAGCCTCGAACAACTGACAAGGCTAATGATGCAACTTAATGGTGTAGGCTAGATGTCAGCTTATACAATAATGCCAACATCTAAATAGCTAAGAGAAAAAAAAAAGATTGAAATTCTTTCACATGCAATACAACAACAACAAAGCCTTAATCCCACTACGTGGGGTCGGTTACATGAATCCTTTTCCTCCATTGCGTCCTATTTAGTGTCATATTTTCATTTAGTTCTAATAAATTAGGATCATTTTTTATACAATAAGCCTAAGTCTTCCTAGGTCTACCTCTGCCTTTCTTAACATAATTCGAATTTAAAACATTTACTCTCCTAATCGGATAATCAGATGGTCAACATTTAATGTGACCAAACCAACTAAGACGACTTTCTCTAATTTTGTCCGTCCTAGGAGCTACACCAACCCTATCATAGATATATTCATTTTGCATTTTGTCTCCAAGTGTAAAGCCACTCATCCACCTAATCATTCTCATCTCGGCAGCACTTAACTTTGTATTATGTTTCTCTTTTATATCTCAAAAAATAATAATAATAATAATAATATAAAAAATCAACATAGTAAGCACTATCACTCATACAACGCTAAAATATAGACTATCCAGCATTGCGAGTAGGCAAAGTATCAAACGACCTCTTAATTAATAGTAATTAACAGGAAAAGAGCACAACACTTCATGCCTTCTCGGTTATCAGAGTCCTATATACCGCAGACGTGCTTTCATCAAGCAACAAGCAAAAAATTGCTTTGCATTCACGTACATAAATATATAAATAAACGTGAATTAAAGGGAAAAAGTAAAATCCAAACACGAAACGGATTGTGAAATCAACAAGCTCAATAATTCTAAAACAGAAGAGCCTATCCATGCAGCTCATCCAACGAAAGAAAATTATCACGAACTTCATCAACAGAAAACCCTAGAAGGTAATACCATCCACTAGAAGATCAGCGTGAAGCACCCAATCCAATAGAAAGCAGAATAGTATTTTATGAGATCAATTCGAAGCGATTAATAATGGAAGAAAAGCATCAGATCTTACCGACATCGAATCTTCCTTTGCAAACGCAGCGCTGAGCAAAAGCGTAGGTTGCTTTTACGAATGATAACAGAAATTTTCGCGAATGCAGATTAAAATGTTTTCAGAAGCCGCGAATGCAGAATAATTTTTTTTCAGAAGCCGGGACAAAAGGAAACGACTAATGCTTGACTCGCCCTAATCAGATTATTTTTAAGTTATTCTTTTTATTGAAAATAATTCAAAAATTAACACTGCGGGTTACTCCTCAATTAATTATTTAGGGATTATTAAAAATAATTCAGAAATATCTTGAAAATAATTCAGAAATATCCTACGCGTACAGCTACGTCATGATTCCGCACAGAAAAATTTTTGAAGAGGATGAGAAGAAATGGGACTGAGTGGGACAGGACAGTTTAGTTGATGTGTGTCCCAATTTTTTTGTTGTCTTGGTACGTCAGCCGGAGATTACCCTTAAAAGAACAAAGTGATATTTTAAAGACTCCAATTTGAGATGATATTTATTTTTATTTTATTTTATTTTATTTATACTTTAATTTAGGAGTAAAATTATGTGATGAATTGAACATTAGGTTATTAGCTTTTATTTGAACATTAAAATAAATTCGGATAATTTATATACACGTCATCTAATTTTGTTCACTTTCATATCTAACTTTTAAAATTATTTATTTACATCTATAACACCTAAAAATTTCTCACAACCCAAGGTCTAGTTTTGGATAAATTTAACTTTTTATAAAATCAATTGGTAAATTATTTTGTAACAATTTTATCAAAATTGAATGGATAAAAGGGCATAGTTATATGGGAATTGAGTGTGTTGAATCATAAATTGTGTTCTTATGAAACATGATCGGGGAGTTAGAGCTCAAAAAAGAAAAGTGAGAATGAGTGAGAGAGAGAGAGAGAGAGAAGGAGGGAAAGCTGAGAAATGTAAGAGAATCTTCAAATGTCATAATCTCCGAAAGAGGAACCAAAAGGTCCATTTATTGATGTCACGTTATCATATTTATAGGGGTCGGAAAAATCAAGTAGATGTAAGGAAAGAGTACTTTCCATAATTGGCTGAATGATTGAATTCAAATTACATGGTAATGATGATAAAGGCGACGCATGATCAATTACCTTGAGGTTGACCTGCTCTGTCGATTGTCCACCGTGTGTAGGTATCGGTCGAACGTGTCAGTCAATCTCAACTTCTTCTTGGCAATTGGGTTGTTTGACCAGGGCGTGCAGACCTTCACTGCTAATCTTGTGACCTGTAATTTCATGGGTTGGCAGATTTTGCTGAAAAGATTTTGTTGGTCAGTTAAGTTGGTTGACAAAGTTGTAAATTCGGTCGATTATTTATTGTTGAGTTATCTGTTATGCAGTCAGGCACCTTATTTATACTCCTATGTTGTTGGTTGTCAAATTTTCTTGAGATTCGTGCTGACACATTCATAGTATACATATTAATTCCTCGATTTTTCTGCTTTTTGATGGTGATACCTACACCAAGGATAGAAAAATTACTATGCGGTGAATAGCACCGAAATCGTTAAAATTAATTCTATAATCAACTCCCTTCAATTTTAGGCATTTGGACCAAAAAGTATCAAAATAGAGAAAATTTGGAGCCAAAATGTAGATTTTCAAGATCTTGGTGCCAGATTGTAGCTTGAAGCGCCAATTTCCAGAGAGCTGTCACTAGAATCATCTGAAATTGGTGTCAAAGGCTCCATTTTACAGAGAAGCGGCGCCAGAAATGCCAGAATTGGCACAAAAAGTGCCAGAATCTTGATAACAGTGCAAACTTTATTAGGTTGGCGCCAGAAGTGCCAGAGACGAATTAAGATGGAGTAAGGTGGTTCGTAACTATTTTTTAGCATTTTTTAAGGCTCCAAACAATTCAAATGTCCCATTGAGTGGTTCAATGCATCTAGACATTTTGGAAGGATCTTTAATGAAGAGATATGTCTCTTGGATGAAGGGACTTGTCTCTTGGTGTTAAAAGATGTGATTTTTGGGGGAAAAGTTGGAGGAAATTTTGAATTCTTTTTAAAAGAAGGTTGTCCCTAATTAAAAAGAAGAGGAGTCTAAAGAAGAAAGGGGGCGTGAGATAGAGAGAAAGGTTTTGGCGTGAGAGAGAAGTTTCGGAGAAGAGAAGATTTTCTTTTAGTGTTGTAAGAGGAGAGGGAATATGAGAGATTTCTTTTTCATTACACTTTTAAGAGAGAATTAAGTGTGATTGTAAAGAGAGAAGGTGCTTAAAGGAAATTTATAGGGATTTGTTTTTTAAGGAGTGTCAGGGAAGTTGTGATATTTTCTTTCTTTATTTTTAAACTTATTTTTATATATAAAATCTGTGTTTCTTGTTTCATTCTGATACACCAAAATAATATGTTGTTCTAAGTATACATTTTATGCTCATTTTTTGTGATAGTGCACTTTAAACAAGGGTATTTTCATATTTTTGTTGCAGGTATATCATTTTAGATATTTGGAGAAAAGTAGCAAAAATGACAAAATTTAGAGTCAAAACAACGAATTTTGAGATTTTGGTTTCTGAAGCGCCACTTTATGGAGAGCTGGCACCTGAAGCGCCAAATTTAGCGTCTGAAGCACCAAAACCCAGAACAATGTGGTCTTAAGCAAGTTCGCGTCTGAAGCGTCAGAACCAGCGCCTGAAAGAGACACCTGTTCTAAATACCCTATGGAGTGATTCAATGCATCTAGATACTTTGGAAGGTTCTTTTATGAAGGGATACGTCTCTTGGATAAATAGACATGTCTTTTGAATTCAAAAGGGTTGACTTTTGGATAGAATTTTAGAAGAAATTTTGAATTCATTTTGGAGGGAGAAAACCTCTAATAAAAGAGAGGAAAGTCTAGGGCATGCATATGATGGCGTGGAGAGAAGAAGAGGTGAATGAGTAAGAGAGAGAGAGAGAGAGAGAAAAAGTCAAGGGCTTGGAGATTTTCTTCAAAGATTGTAAGAAGAGAGAAAAAGTGAGAGATTTCCCTTCATTGCTTTTCTAAGAGAGAATTGAGAGTGCTTGTAAAGAGAGAAGTGCTTGAAGAGAACTTCTAGAGATTTGTTTTTGAATCATTGTGAGATAAGTTGTGTTCTTTTATTTTTTATTTCGTAAACTTGTTTTTATATATGAAATATGTGTTTTATCGTATTCTTCTCATAAATTATGAGTAGTCTTCTTTATCTATCTCCCTAATTTGAGATATTATTTTGTTAAGAATTCATTTTATTTTATACGGTTTTAAATGTCAATATTTGTAATGATTTGAACTTCGATCTTCATTTACTTTTTGATCTGGCCAATTGAAATGTTAAAATGTGTTGAGAAACATATATTCCGAAAGAGTTATGACATCTACAACATAGTGAGAATCACATTTGATTCCATGAGAGAGGATGTCATCCATGGGATTGAGTGCAAATAAATAAAGAAATATACTTTGTTGGATGCAGAATTTGAGATTTTAAGATGACAGATTAAAATCCTCAGTTTGGTTCAATTGATTGGAAACTAATGCAAGGTTTTTAGCGCTCAGGTGAGAGACTAGTGGGAGCTCTGAAGCAGCAGCCAGTATCCACCCAGCCTAACCACGAAATTAANAGCTTCCTGGTCTCCCTATTCCATATTTCAAGTTGAATGCTCTTTTTAATATTGGGTCTGCTTTAGGAAGACTCCTTAAAGTTGATGCTCATACTTATAACAAGGCAGAGCCAGCTCTTGCTAGAATTCTCATTGAAAGAGATATCACCTTGCCTGAAGTTAAAAGAGTGTGCATAGGCTCTAAACATGAAGGCTTTTGGCAGGAGGTGATCCTTGAACAAAGGCCTTATTACTGTCAACATTGCAAGATGTTTGGACACACTACGGATAAGTGTTATATGCTACATCCTCTAGTTAAAAGAAAACAGTCTTCTATCAAGGAAATTGACCCCCCCTCAACATCCTAGGGTTAATAAGGATGGCCTACAGGATGCGTTTCAGAGCTCTCCAACCCCTTTTGTTTCCAATACTCCTCCTTCTCCTCCCAAGGGAGTGCTGAGAGAGGAACCCAACATTATTACTATAATTTCCCCCATAGTTAACTCCATTGAGGAGAGGTTGTAGGATTCATTCCAGGAAAAGCAATTGAAGACTCAGCATGTTATTGAGGAAGAGAAAGTTACTGCTTTGAACCACCTTCTAGGGGAGAATTGGATTGTGCAGACCTCTAAGAGAAAGAAAAAACAGACCACAAAATCTCAAAGATTACAAAGGGAGATTGCTTTCATTGGCAGTAATCTAAAGGTTGGATCATCTCCTGGACCCTCTAGAGGGAGGACCAGATCTAGATCACAACCATCACTCCATATTACTCCTCCAAATGTTAAAGTTCTCTCTTGCTTGGTATATGGCCTCTGGTCACTTTATGTCTTTCAGAAGACTTCTAAATTTTCTCCTTAGCTTCAATTGTAATGTTTTGAGATTTGGTCTCTCTGGCCTTTGGGTGATGGTAGACTTCTAACAGTTTTTTCTATATCCTCTATCTAAGAAGATATGGGAGCCTTTTTTTATTCTTTTCCTTTGTTTCAACTCAGCAAGTCATTGGACAGTTTTTTGGGCTGTTGTGATAACAGTAATATGGTTCCTTTTATCTTATATAACAGATGATTAATTTGATGTGTTGGAACATCAAGGGGATTTCAGATCCAAAATCCTTGACCAGAACTAAACAGTTGGTAAGGAAGCACAAATTATTATGTTTTACTATTCTTGAACCTTTGGTTCACAGTACCCCTTGCAGATTTAGAAAACACTTCCCAAGTTTCAATTGCATTTACAATATTAATAACAAAATTTAGTTTTTCTATAAAAGATATCTTAATGTTCGAATCCTGGATGATCAGCCTCAATTTCTACATATCAAGCTTCTATGGGATTTTCTACATGTTAAGACTACCTTTTATTTATGCTGGGAGTTCTGCTAGTGATAAAGTTACATTATGGCAACAAATCCAGCAGCTGAAATCTTCTATTAATGGACCTTGGATCATTGGTGGAGATTTTAACAGTATAGCTAGATTGAATAAAAAACGGGGTGGGAAACCTTTAGATATCAACCAAATGTTACTCTTCAATCAGAACATCAGAAACGCTGATCTTGCTAAACTTCCACATCAAGGTCCTCTTGATACTTGGAGGAGAGGTAAACTATTTGAGAGAATTGATAGGTTCCTGGTTAATCAGGCTTGGCTGGATTCCAACTTTGTGACTATTTTCTCCCATCTTCCTTACACTTGTTCTGATCATAGACCTTTGTTAATTTCTATATCCTTTAATCTTGTTTCTCCATTACCAAGATTCAGATTCTTTAATGTATGGGTGGAGCATCCTGATTTTCTTCCGTTTATTAAGTCTTTTTGGCTACCTGTTTCATCCTTTCCTCCTTGGATTAGATTATGGAAAATTCAGAAAACGGTTTAAAATGTTGAAAGCCTGGAATTGGAACTGTTTTGGCAACCTTACAGCAAAAGTTGAAGAGGCTGAAGCTACTGTTAAATAGACTGAATTAAATATACAGATTGGGCTCTCTGATGAACAAAACCTGATCTTAGCTAATGCTAATCTTCTACAAGCTATTCATTGGGAGGAGGAATTATATAAACAAAAGACAACCATTAAAAATTTTGTTGATGGGGATAGGAATACAAGGTTCTATCATGCCTATAATAAACAAATAAGACACTCCAACACCATCCTGAAGATTAAAAATCATAATGGCAGTTGGATCCAGAGTGCTGATCTAATTCATAGAGATGTTATAAATTACTTTCAGACTCTTTTATCTGAACCTCATGAGGCTAGTCTTTAGAACTTTGATCCTAGTCTGCTTAATGACAAATTCTCTGAAATTCACTACTTAGACTTAACTTTTATTCTTTCTAAGGAAGAAATTTGGAAAGCTTTATGTTCTATTGATGGTGATAAAGTGGCTGGTGCTGATGGTTTTACTTCTACCTTCTACAAAAAAACTTGGGTGGTAGTAAAATTTGATATTATGGAAGATGTTCAGGCCTTCTTCAGGGGGGAGGAAATGCCACATTACATTGCTCAGTCCACCATAACTTTAATTCCTAAGGGGGATCATAAATCTAGTTGGGATCATTTTAGACCCGTATCTCTTACAACTGTGATGTCTAAGCTTATCAGCAAACTTTTGGTTTTTAGATTAAAACCACATTTATCTAGGATGATTTCCCCCAATCAATCTGCTTTTATTACAGGTAGACAAATTGCTGACAATGTTTTACTTACACAAGAACTCTTTCTTTATATTGATAAGCCTTGCAGGGGGGTTACCTTATATATAAGCTGGATATTTCTAAAGCCCATGATACTATCAATTGGAATTTTATTTTGGAGGTCCTTAAAGCAAGGGGGTTTCATAATTACTTCTGCCAAATCATTCACAAATGGCTTAATAATAATTCTTATACCATTCTTCTTAATGGGAATTCTCAAGGGCAATTCCAAGCTACTAGAGGAATCAAACAAGGGGACCCTCTTTCCTCCTACATTTTCATTTTGGCTATGGATTACTTATCAAGGCTTCTTAACAAAAAATTTTCTGAAAGGGAATATATCAGATTCTCTAATAAAGCTAATTTTTCCATAAGTCATTTATGCTATGCAAATGACTTCATACTATTTTCTAAGGCCTCAAAACCAGCAGTGAAGAAGGTTGTCAGTTTGTTGAACTTGTTTCAACAGATTTCTGGTCTCTCTCTGAACTCAAAGAAATGTCAACTAATCTTTAGCAATAAGCTTAATTCTGCTACCAAAAACTAGGCTTAGGACTTCACTGGATTTAAATCTGCTACCTGCCCTTTGGTTTATCTTGGGGTACAATTAATTAAAGGCAGGAAAAAGCAAACTCAATTTGAAGAGGTGGTTTCTAAAATTTCCAAACAAATCTTTTGCTGGACTAACTCTTATCAGTCACAGGGGGGAAGATTAACCTTAATCAAAAGTATCCTGGCTTCTTTCCCTATGTATATTACGCAAATGTTGAAAATGAAAAAGGCACACAGAAAACCTTGGAGGTGATGTTAAACAATTTTTTTGTGGGAAGGAAAACATAAACAAGCTCACTGGTTTAGTTGGGATAAGCTTTGCCTTCCTCTTGCTGCAGGGGGGCTTGGTATGAATCTTTCCAACAACTTCATGATATCTTCTACTGTAAACTCTAGATCAAATTTAGAGAATAGAAGTCTTTGTGGGCTTACTATATGAAGTTAAAATATTGCAAACACTCTCATCCAACAATTATTTGCAGAAAACCCGGGGATTCTAAAATTTGGACTGAACTCCTGCATATCAAGAATGTGGCTGAAGACCTTTTTATCTGGGATGTGGGAGAAGGAAAAATTGATTTTTGGTTAGATAACTGGCTACTTAATGGTAAATTGGAGCCATCAACCTCCCTGGGCTCAGCTATCAACACCCCTATTCAATTATGTTGGAATGGTCATCATTGGAATAAAGATATGTCAGCTTCTATGGTGAATCCTGAACAATTGTATCAAATCCTTAGGATCCCTATCAATCCAAAAAAACCAGATAGAATTATGACTAAAAATCCTCCTCATACCTCTCTTACCAAATTTGCATATTATCAATTAAAGAATTGGCAACACAAGGATTGGAATCAAGCCATGTGGGTGAAATATCTCAACCCCTTTATGTCTTTCTTCACTTGGAAATGTTTTCATAATATTATTCCCACTAATGATATACTTAAACTCAAGGGTTTAAAAGGCCTTCAAGATGTAATTTTTACTGCCAACATGAGGAATCCTTCAATAATCTGTTTTTTCTCTTGCCCTGTTACTCAAGGGGTTTGGATACAGGTGGCTTCTAAAATCCATTTCCCCTTCCATTTGTTGAAGTTTGGAATCTTCCTTGAGTGCTGGAAGGTTTGGAAAGAGAACCATGCTGAAATAATTACCTTTATTACTACATGGTTCATATGGATGGCAAGAAATAATAATAAATATGAGGGAAAACTCAAAGTGCCACACAAATTTTTATTAACTGCTATGCCTATACTCTTAAGATAATCAATCTCATGGGTTACAAGATTAAAGTTTCTGGGTGCCCCCAAATCCTTAATACTCAAAGTTCTCCTTCTGCCAAATCACATTTCTTGCTGTTCCATTGGGAGAAACCTTCTTATCCTTGGATCAAAATCAACACTAATGGGAGTTATTGAAGACACACTACTGGTATTAGTGGGATTTTCATAAATAACTTTGGGGAATGCCTATTGTTTTTCCAATCTCCCACTGATGCTTTAAATGCTTTGTAGGCTGAATCCTTAGCTATTGTATGGGCTCTTCAAACAGCTGTTGTTATGGGATGGAACCTTCTAATTGTGGAGTTGGACTCCTTATGCCTAGTCCAGCTCTTAAAGGACAACATCTCCCCACCTTGGTTTCTTCTTCTAGCTTTTAAGCAAATTAATCACATGAAGATGACTCACAACTTACAAATTATTTGGAATCATATCTTCAGGGAGGGTAATAGATTTGCTAATTGGCTTGCACATCAAGGTGCATTGTCTANTGCAATATAATTGGTATTGGAGAAGTCAGAATTCAGATGTATGATGACACAGTTAGAACGTTATGCGATGTCAGACATATTCCAGATCTGAAAATGAATTTAATT
>JXCR01054265.1:0-49798 GCA_002079205.1 Phalaenopsis hybrid cultivar | reverse complement strand
GCTGATGAGGATAGGGAAACCATCAGAATTGTTAAGGGTGCACTGACGGTGATGAAAGGAAAGTTGACTGCAGGTAATATCTACAAACTGTTAGGGAGTACAGTTGTAGGTGGAGTTCATTCTGTGGAGTCAGATAATGACAGTATAAAGCTATGGCATATGCTTCTGGGTCATCTCAGTGAGCGTGGGATGGCAGAATTGCATAGAAGAAATCTATTGCATGGGGTTAAAAGCTGCAAGCTCAATCTTTGTAAGTTCTGTATTCTTGGAAAACAGACTAGAGTCATTTTTATGACTGGAAAGCACAAAACTGAAGGAATTCTTGACTATGTGTATTCTAATGTATGGGGCCCTACTATGGAGTTGTCATTGGGAGAATCTCAGTATTTCGTTACATTTATTGATGATTTCTCCAGGAAAGTTTGGGTGTATTTCTTGAAGCAGAAATCTGAAGTCTTCTCTAAATTCAAGCTGTGAAAAGCTGAGGTGGAGAACCAAACTGACAGAAAGATCAAGTATTTGAGGTCTGATAATGGCACAGAGTACACAGATTCGCAGTTTCAGAAATTTTGTGAGGAGCATGGGATTCAGAGGCATTTTTCAGTACGAAAGACATCACGGCAGAATGGTGTGGCAGAAAGGATGAATAGGCCCTTAACTGAAAAGGCAAGGTGCTTAAAACTGAATGTTGAGCTTCATAAGAGTTTCTGGGCAGAGGCTGTGAACATGGCATGCTATCTCATCAATAGATCAACTCGAGCATCATTGGATGGCAAGGTCGCAAAAGAGGTACGGACAAGTAATCCAGTTAAATTTGATCATTTACGGATTTTTGGATGTCCTGCTTATGTGCATGTACCTGGAAATGAAAGATTCAAACTTGATGCAAAATCCAAGAAGTGCATCTTTTTGGGCTACAAGAAAAGTGTGAAAGGATACAAGTTTTGGGATCCGATTGCAAAAAATATGGTGATCAGCAGAGATGCAGTTTTTTATGAGCAATTTATGTTACAGCAGAATCAAGACAAGGTGCCAGAGAACAGTTCCAGTTCAGATGCAGTACAGATGGATTTAGAACAACAACCAGTAGCTTCTGAGAGAGGTGAAAGTTCAAATCCAACACCTGGTGATTCTATTCCAGATGATCTGCAGAATTACAATCTAGCTAGAGATAGACAGAGACGCACCAATGTAAGGCCTCCTAGCAGATTGGGGTACGAAGACTTAGTCTTATGTGCACTTCTCATCAGTAGCGATGATCCAGCCACTTTTCAAGGAGATATCACTAGCCAGGAGAAATAAAAATGGATGGGTGCAATGATTGAGGAGATGGAGTCTTTGCAGAAAAATCGCACTTGAGAGGTAGTTCAGCTTCCTGCAATGGTTGAGGAGATGAAGTCTTTGCAGAAAAATCACACTTGGGAGCTAGTTCAACTTCGAGAGGGAAAGAAGGCTATTGGGTGCAAATGGGTCTACAAAAGGAAACCAGCAGTATCAGAAAAAGAAGGGGAAAAGTTCAAGACTCGACTGGTTGCAAAGGGATTTTCACAGCAGAAGGGGATAGATTATGATGAAATCTTTTCTCCTGTGGTTAGACATGCTTCAATCAGGGCAATGAATGAAATCTTTTCTCCTGTGGTCAGACATACTTCAATCAGGGCAATGCTTGCATTAGTAGGTATTTGGGTTTCCATTTGGAGCAAATGGATGTTAAAACTGCTTTCTTGCATGGTGATTTGGAGGAGCAGATTTATATGAAGCAGCCAGAAGTGTTCACTCAACCTGGACAAGAGAATCTGGTTTGCAGGTTAAAAAACATCGTTGTATGGGTTGAAACAGTCTCCAAGACAATGGTATAAGCGGTTTGACTCCTACATGATGCATATTGGCTACAGACGATGTGAGTATGATTGTTGTGTTTATGTGAAAAGCATTGATGATGGTTCTATTATTTTTCTGTTACTGTATGTTGATGATATATTGATTGTTGCAAAGAATATGAATGATGTTCGTGATTTGAAAGTTTTATTGAGCCAGGAATTTGACATGAAAGACTTGATTCTTACGAAGAAAATTCTTGGAATGGAGATTCATCAACATGAAAGACTTGGGTCCTACGAAAAAGATTCTTGGAATGGAGATTCATCGAGACAGAGGCGCAAGATGATTATGTTTATCTCAACGAGGCTATGTTGAGAAAGTGCTGGAAAGGTTTGAGATGAGCAATGCAAAGCCTGTGAGCACTCCTTTGGCAAATCATTTTAAGCTTTCTTCAGAAGTGTCCTAAGACATACAGAAATGGAAGACATGGCAAAGGTTCTATATGCCAGTGCAGTTAGCTGTTTGATGTATGTTATGGTATGTACTCGTCCTGATTTAGCTCACGTTGTTAGTCAAGTCTGCAAATACATTACTAAACCTGAAAGGCGACATTGGGAAGCAGTCAAGTGGATTTTCAGGTACCTGAAGGGTACTGTAGGACATGAAATTATTTTTGGTAGTCAGAAGAATGAACCTTCAGTTATGGGGTATGTTGATTCAGACTATGCAGGTGATTTGGATGGCAGAAGGTCTACAACTGAGTATGTGTTTACTCTTGGTGGAGGACCTATATGTTGGAAATCAACAATTCAGTCTATTGTGGCATTATCTACAACTGAAGCTGAGTACATGGCAGTAGCCGAAGCTGCTAAAGAAGTCTTATGGCTTGCTGGGCTAATAAAGGAACTGAGCGTTGAACAAGGTTGAGTTCAGTTGCATTGTGACAGTCAGAGTGCTATTTATTTGGCTAGAACCAGTTGTACCATGCGAGAACTAAGCACATTGATGTCAGGTATCAAAAGATCAGAGAATTGATTGCTTCTGGGGAGATACTGTTGCAGAAGGTTCATACTGATGAGAATGCAGCTGATATGTTGACCAAGCCTGTGGAGATACCGTTGCAGAATGTTCGTACTGATGAGAATTCAACTGATATGATGACCAAGCCAGTTACTATCAACAAGTTCTTGCATTGCTTGGACTTGTTGAATGTTTGCAGTTACTAGAGAAGCATGGTGGCCCAACCCACAGTGATGCAGATGTAACTCCAAGGTATTTTTCTCCTAAAGGGTTGGATATTCGCCAAGGTAGAGATTTGTTATGGTATGACTCATATATCATATCGGGACAGACGCTGGATCGAAGCGGAGCGGAGCAGAGCGGAAGAATCTGTCCAAGTTGGGAAGTTACTTGGGTTGGGGTGCGGGGGCAAAGCCCCGCGGTTTGGTACAGGGGTAATGTTGTAATTACATATTGTGCCTAGGTTTACTCCTGGGGTTATAAATAGACCTGTTAGTAATCCCAAGAGGTATCCATCTATTCTGTAAATCCTTTTTCTGAATAATTGAAGGAACTCGCCGCTCTGCTCCCGAGGACGTAGGCATCTTTGCCGAACCTCGTTAAATCTCTGTGTTCTTCTGGATTTGAATCGATTACTGTTTTTCTTCGCCCTAATTTTCTCAACATTAATAATTGTTATTTGTTGAATTTGTTTGTCAAACTCACCACTTGATATTTTGCATAACAAATTATATTCAACCACCAGGATGACAGTCTCAATCGAACAAACATGGCAGTTTTATATTTCCTGCTTTGGTTTTTTATAGTATTTATTTTAGTTATTGTATTTTTCCTTTTGGGTCTAGATAATCGTTCCATGTTATTTTAGCTTTGTTAGGACAATTTTCTGATTTCATTTCAATTGTATAAATGAACTATTTATTATGGAATAAAATATATACTTCTTGATTTATTCTTATTATTATTTGCATACAATCTTTCTTCTGAAAAAAAAAACATATTCAATTCATTTCATCATGCCCTACGTTGTCGGGGTATACCGTCTTCCAGACCTGAGATGTGACAAACCTCTTCTATGAAAAAATCCTGTAATAATAATATTATTTTAAGTATTTTTTAGGGTTTGGAAATCCTCTCTCCATGAGTTATAAAATCATGAAGAGAGAGAAAAAAGAAATCATGAAGAAAGAGAAAAAAGAAAATTTATGCCTTCAGTATTGATTTTTGTGAAGATTCTTGTGATTTCATGTGAATAAGATAATGGCATTTACATTACTTTCAAACTAGTTTGGTACACTTCCATCCATTCAAGTAAAGTTCCGCAACCAACTTTTTCCTTAATTTCATTTTAACTTTCACTCACTTTCATAAATTTTCCATTTTTAGGAATTTAAGCATTTGAATTTTTTTTAATAATAAGCAACTTATAAAAATTTATAAAGGTAGAAAAGTAATTGCTTAATCTTTCATTGTTTTTCNATTTGTAAAGGTAGAAAAGTATTTGCTTAATTTTTCATTGTTTTTTTTTAGATTTTATATCTTTAAATTTAGACTCAATCACTCTGGTGTGTTTGTAGGTTTCTTAACATTAAGGTTGGGCTGATTTGAAATATTGCATCATCAACGTAACACATAGGTTTGACTGAACTAAGTGTCAATGTGGTGTTAAGGAGTTCCAATAAACATAGAAGTTCCAATTACTTGACAAGCTGAGATATTAATTGGGATGTCAAGTGAGGCTGATAATTACTTTTTATCTTCTTCATAAACTAAATTAGAGAACCGGTATGATAGTCATCCATAATATCAAGGAATTATTTTATAGGTTGAGCTGATGATATAAGGAACCGTACCTCAAATCCAAGGAAAGCTTATTCAAGCAGAACCAAAAAAAAAAAAAATTGGTATTCATTGAGGAAGGGTTGGGCATATTGTATAAAAAACGATGTTCATTTATTAGAATTAAATGAAAATATGACACTAAATAGGACACAATTGAGAAAAAGGATTCACGTAGCCGACCCCACTAAGTGGGATAAAGGTTTCGTTGTTGTTGAAGCAACCTTTAATTATGAGCTGGGAGCCTAAGATAGCCTCAATATTTAACCAATTGGGAGAGAAGAAAGCTTAGTGCCAATTTTTTTTGTTTTGATGAGTGCTTTAAACCTTCTCCCAATGCAACAAACAAGATTTTATTTTGCTTCAAAGCGCAAAGCAATGCTTTAATCAACTAAAACACAGATAGGTTATATAACTATGAATGTATAATTACATTTATTAACAACTATAAATTATAAAATATGGCATAAATGTTAATATAAAATAAAGAAGAATGTGGCATGATACTTAATTTGAAGGAAAACATCGAGGGTGAACCTACAAATTAAAATTTTGAACAATCTATAATAGTTTGCTCCAATAATTAAAAACTAAAAAATTACAAAAAAAAACCCTGCAAATTAATTTCGGCTTCAGAGCATGCTTCACGAAGCGGTCATCCTGCGATTCGCTTCACTATGCTCGTGAAGCACGCTTTTTAAAAAATTGTCTTTTTCATAGGAGTCTTTATATAGAAGGAAAGAACACTTTGAGAAGGCTAAAACATAGGTTGATGAGATTAAAGGTGTTGGAGAGAGCATCCTCCAAAAATCTTAATACAAATGGCAAGTAGGAAAAGACAGAAAGAAGCGCTACCAAAGAGTAGCTTACCAAATTTGAATGGTTAAGTCGATAGGGAATAAAAAATACATTACAATTTATTGTATAATATATCCTTGCTAAAGCCAGATTCATTGATTGACTCTATGTGTATACATTCCAACGTATAATACATTGTACCCAATTTTCACATCACATACTTGTCATAAAGTAGATTTGTAGTAGTATAACACGTATAACAAGATAATGAATGTATAATATGTCTGTTACTAGGAGCGTATTGCATATTATGTTCTAGTAATATGCTCGGAATTCAAAAGTATACAATAGATAAAATTGGATGGATATGCTTTTGGGGGAAGTCATTAAAATTAACAGTTACTACAGTGTAGAGCTTTTGGTAATTTTATTTCTTGTTGTGAACATGAATGAGTAACTCTCCTAAAAGAAAAAAAAAACTACAAAAAAATGCACGTCTCAAGAAAGTTAACATTTCTTTGAAGATACTGTTAAAAAAATTATTGATCAACATTTTTTATTAAGATTGTCCCTATATTGTAGTAGTTTCTTATAATAAACTAGTAATGATAAAAAAATTCAAATTCATCCACTTTTGTCAATAATAAATCCACACCCTACTAGGTAAATGCAAAGGTGAATACCTTGAAATGTGAATTCATGCACCAGGACCTATCTTCAGCATCATTATCTAGAACATCATTCATAACTGAGCCATCGTTTTGAAGATTAAGGTACACTGCTAAAGTTGCAAGGGCCTCAATAGGAGATGTGTCAAAGGACTCGCATCGCACACAAATTTCAATGCTTACCTGAGAAATTATAGTTAATGAATGCAATGTAACTTCAAAATGTGGATATTGAAACAAAACCTTTCGCATATCAACATCTGCAATCAAATCTTTTAGCTGCCATGCTATTCCTGCTGCAAGACACAAGTCTTTCTCAATTTTGAACTTGTCAGTTTTGATAGATTCTTTTGGAACACCAAACCTTGGAGAACTCTTAACAGGTAATTTGATTTTCTTTTTAATAGACTGCAAAACCTGTGAAGGCACATCGAGTCCAAACTTGACAAGAAATCTGGAAGCAATATTCTGCAAAATACTGCTTAGCCTTCCAATCAGTTCACTGAGAAAACCAAAAGAGAAAAAAAGCCTATGAATTTTTCGTATTAAACCATGTCTTTCTAGATCATCTGATAATCCAATACATTCAAGGGCCAAAAACAGGCACTGTTCATGTAATCCGTGTAAATCATTTGAAGAAACTACCGAAGCAATGCTTAGTACAGCAATCTGAGCTCTAGAAGATGTTGCTGCATTAAACAAACTCTTTATTTTATCAGTCAACAATAATTCGACAAGAGCCTTATTAGACAACTCAGTTGCCATGCAAGAGCATATATTCGCTGATGCAATAATTAGCCCATCAATATGATCGGAACTTAGATCATTTTCTGCAAGGACTAAACCAAGAGAAGACCTGAGAAGTTCCATAAGGGACTTTGAAGATGAACCCTCTGACAAAGCAAATTCACAAAATCTTGCAGCAGCATCTAGAGATCTTCTCATAAGTGCATTAAAACGGCTGCATGCCTCCTTTGGATCCAGATTTGGTGGGAAGTAAGAGGGAATGAGAAGCCTGGTTATTTTTCTAGCAACACGCTCATGATCATTGGCTAAGGAAGAAAATAAAGTATCTAAACTGACAATCTGAAAGAAATAGAAGAAAATTACGAGGCAAGCATATCCCAAAAAAATAAGAACTGAAAATAGAAATATGATAAATGTCAAAGCAATTAGGACGTACCTTTTTAAATTGGAATGATCGAATGTGTCCAACAACTAAAAGCAAATCAGTAGCAGCAATGCGAACAGAAAGAGAAGGATCAGACAGCACAAAATTAAGTTTTGGAAGAAGAACTTTCATAATTTCATGACTCTGAGGGTTCTCAAGCAAATATATGATTCCATTTAAAGTAGATAGCCGAACTTCATTGCATATATCACGTGTCATGTCATCAATAACCTTTCCCAATATTTTTGTTATTGTTAAAGAAGGAATAACTTCCCAAAATAAATTGAGAATACGACATAAACCTTCAACTGCCACTCCTCTAACCTCAGGGCAGTCATCCGTAAGCAACTTCTGCAACAGGAAAAATTGCCTCTCAAGTAAGGTATCCTTTTCTTCTTTTGTAGCATCAGGATCTTCAAGTGGAAACAGATCTAAGAGTAGAAACAATGCATTTTGACGAACATTGGAGTTGGCAACCTAACAAACGCATAAAATAGCAGAGATTATTTGTAAGAGATCAAACATATCTGCAATTAAGTTGTGCGGCACAAAATCAATTCCCAGCTTAAGTTTGATAGCTTATTCATGGGACACTAGATAGATGGGTAAGAAAAGAAGTGTTTGGGAATAAGAATGAACATTGAAAAAAAAAACAAAATAAAGATGACATGAATTATCAGTCCCTTTCAGGAGAAATTTTCCTCGTGCACACTGAAGACAAATATAGATTAATATGATTAAGAGATAGCAGAAATAAACATTCAGAACCAATGAAGTAAGAATAAAAAACTCAGGAAAATACAAAGAACAGTATTCCATCTTTAAAATGGGAAAATGATGATAGTTGACATCAAGTTCAAGGGACGGAGACGAAGAAGAGGGGGTAGAGATTGTCCTATACAATTTCAAACTTATCTTGGCATTATTTTACAACATTTCATAAGATAAGGTTCACTATAAGATATGCAGTTCTAGCGTGAAACTATCAATTAGTCAATCATGATGGAAAATTAAGTAATGCAGTGGTTTGGTAAAATAACAAAGTTACTTGAACGCAGTATTCTCATGTGAATATAAATGAAAACAAACAGAAAACGAAAATAACAAACAACTAAGAGGTGCAATTACAGTTGATTTCACTCCACGCCAGCCAAATAAAAGAGTTGATAAAAAAATTTCATGTCATTAGTCTCTGACTGGATTTGAATTTAAGGTGATTTAGATCTGAAAATCTAGAAAATATGTAAGATTAATTTCTTCAAAACAAAGACAACTAAGGAATTAGTTATTTTGTACCCAAAAAAAAAATCATGCATTAAAACTACAACAAAAAACAAAGAGAAAGGGTGTTTTAAAAAAANTTTCCATTATTTTTTCATATTAAATCTAAAAATTAACTTAGAGCTCATCATTTTCATGCATCCTGCCAAACTGTGCCATGCCATGCAAATGGTGCCAAGAGGATCACGTCGCCCCAGTCCTAATAGCTATGGCGCATCCTATTTTCCGTCATTGAGTATGGTTCTTCCATCTTATTCCCATAAACAATCACTTATAATGTAAATCACTTGTTATATAGATGGACAAATATGTTATTTTTTNAACTATTAATTAGTCAATCATGATGGAAAATTAAGTAATGCAGTGGTTTGGTAAAATAACAAAGTTACTTGAACGCAGTATTCTCATGTGAATACAAATGAAAACAAACAGAAAACGAAAATAACAAACAACTAAGAGGTGCAATTACAGTTGATTTCACTCCACGCTAGCCAAATAAAAGAGTTGATAAAAATATTTCGTGTCATTAGTCTCTGACTGGATTTGAATTTAAGGTGATTTAGATCTGAAAATCTAGAAAATATGTAAGATTAATTTCTTCAAAACAAAGACAACTAAGGAATTAGTTATTTTGTATCCAAAAAAAATCATGCATTAAAACTACAACAAAAAACAAAGAGAAAGGGTGTTTTAAAAAATCATTGCTTAGCAGAAAGTTGAATACAATCACCACCAAGTAATTATACATTCATAAAACAATATACGTTCAAATATCATTATGAATGTGAATCCTATACTTGTTCTTGGGTATCCACATGGTGGAGCTGAGAGTCAACCACTTTTATAGATTTGGGGTTCTAAGAACAAGCTCAATAATGCATTCGGCTCAATAATCTAAGAGTAAGTTGGAATCGATTAGGTTGCAATTTATACCCATTCATATGCGCACAACAACCAAGCTGATTATGGAATTTTAGATTAAATCCAAAAAGGACAGGAGGCATATATGTCAAACCATTTTTATATTAGGTATGTTGATTTGATTTCAATAAAAAAGACAGCAATGTGCTGATTTTATGTCTGACATACACATTGACCCCATGAAAAATATGTATAATATATTTTAATTCCTTTCCTAGCTAGCACTGTTATGGTCCTTGTAAAATCCAATAATATAAAACATGAAGAGGAAAGAACGTCTCACTAAGAATTTCTTCAAATTGCAACTTTATACAAAGCATTCTCCCTCTTTTATTCAAATGTATTCGTGTAAACATGCTAGCTAAGATTGGTCAGAATCAAGGTCGTAAATGTGGTACCCAAGGTAAGACCCCTAATAAGGTTTTGCACTTGCCAAACAATGGTCTAGAATTGCCAAATGCCTCCTTTCCAAGTATCACAGACCAACCTGTTTTATAGTAAACAAGTGCCACTAGCCAGATACAAACACTCAACTCTTAAAAAGCTTAAGATTTGCAATTCAAAACCCTAATTTAGAGGCACAATGATTCAATTGCACAATTTTTTTGGTTTCTTACATGTCAATTATGCTTGGAAGCCTTATAAACTTTGTTGTGGGCTCTGTTTAAATGCATCGAGCACAAATGTTTTTGTTTTTTTTTTTTTTGTTCAATATTTGTAGCCTCTTTTATAATTTTTAAAACAATATTTAAGATCTATTTATAATTTCTAGACAAAATGAGAATCATACGTCTCAAAATGAGATTGACAGTTGTTACGAATGCATGATATACCATCTAAAAAATTTTTTAAATGTATAAACCACCCTTCACATCTTCCTCAATTTAGAAACAGGAAAAGTAAGCCACTTCAACTTCTCCTTTTGTCTTTCTTTTTTATTCATACATATCATTTCTAATCCTTCTTAACCTACAACATGAACAAATAAATATATTCCTTCAAAATAATGTAATATGAGACTGCAAACATCATTCTTTTGGTTTAACTATATATTGTTTATGTTATACTAAGGTGGGAAAAATTTTAAATAAATGCTTGCTACTATATTATATTATTATTTTGATGATGATGTTGGAGAAATTATAGTTTAAGGAACATAATGGCAGACTAAAGCTGTACAATAATAATAAAAACTAATCCAACTAGATGGCGAGGAAACCAGCATTAAACTTTCAAAGCATTTACTTAAAAATTCATCTATCAATCGATCTCCCTATACTAGATGGTGAGGAAACCTACATTAAACATTCAATGCATCTATGTAGTGCATTCCATTTTTTCGGAATATGCCATCTTCCAAAGCAGAGAGATGACAAATAGTAAAGCTCTAGTAAGTTTGGCAGTAAAGCTGTTAGTAAGTTTGGCTCTCGAGAAAAGAAGTGCATAATGAGCATGAACAGAGAGAAGACTACATGAAATCCAATTATGAGTTTTTAAAGAAATTCTTTCATGATAATCATTTTTTAAGGATTGTAGTTAGTGTGGAGAAGAAGTCACAAAAGAGCAACAAGAGAGGTGTACAGAAAGAAAACAATAATGAGAAGCATGTGCTTTGAAATTCAAATTAGCTTCTTTTATTAATATAGTATTTTAAAATTACTTCGAAGCGTGTGTAAGTGAAACAAGAATAATCAAGCAAGTTGCTTTTTCAATTATTTTTATAAAAATAACAATCATACTAAGACATCTTATGTAAAAATCAACAATTATGATGAAAGTGAAAGTAGGAACCCACAAAAAATTCACACTCAAATCGCATGCAATTCCCATGGGAAATGAAAGATTTCTACCCAAATCAGTGAGAAGAGCTCTAGATGATAAGATGAATTTCATATTTTATTCTTTTTAATGAAAAAAATGCATATTGTCGAATAGATCTACTAAGTTGGCAAACAAGAAAGTTCAATAGAACTGCAATGGCTTTCCAACAATGATAAAATCACATAATTCTAAGAAAAAAAAAACAAATCAGATAGAAGAGATCAATCCTCAATTAAACTAGGATGCTCGCCCCATTTTATTCACCCAGAGTCTAATTTTAATGTAGCTTAGCCCACCTAAATTATTTTGACATTTTGGATGCTTCAAAATAGTGCATCTAAAAACGAGCAGCATGCAAGCATCCTTTTTATACAAACATGACTTTCTAAGCCAATTAACTTTCTCTTCTATCGTTATTGTCTCATCGAATAGATCGTATTTGTGGAATACATGTAAGGACCAACAAATAAGATAGTCAAAAATATGCAATTGAGTCAAAACGAATGTTGAGCGAAATTATGTTGGGTCATTTTTTATGTCATGACCCATGTTGAGACTTTATGTTATTAAATTTAATCTAAAGTATGACAGTAGTGTTTGGTTTGACTATATATTTAAGCATCATTTGATTTCTCTCATTACTCCTATAGCTAGTGAATATGTTATAATACTAAGCGCTTGTTTAACGCATGAATGAATGAAGTTTTAAACAACTTCGACAAGAAGATAGACTTATGGACAAAAATTGTCCATAAAAAAATTAAAATAAAATAAAAAACCTAAAACTGAAGACCAAGAGTAGATTCATGGCGAAGAGTAGCATGGGGACTATTATTTTATCACCAATGGAAATAATTGATTGCGATTGTGAGGACCGAGACTATGAAAGGTGTGTGTGTGTGTGTGTGTGTGTGTGTGTGTGTGTGTGTGTGGAAATAATTGATTGCGATTGTGAGGACCGATACTATGAAAGGTGTGTGTGTGTGTGTGTGCGCGCGCTTTTTTCCAATGTTTTAAGCATATTTGAGCATTTCAAATATTAATGTGAGAAGCTTAGATTATATGAAATTAATGGGTGTTGTGAAATTTACATACATACACACAATTCTTATATATTTACATATTTAACATCTAAAGTTCATGTTTACATGCATAATCACATTAAAACATATTTATAAAAAATGTGTGCTTCGCTTTACAAATATTAGTATTCGTGCTTTTTATGTGCTGTTTAAATGAATATTAAATTTTAGTTTTTAAATACGCAAACATATAAGAATTGAATTGTATGTCCGTAAATTTTCCATTATTTTTTCATATTAAATCTAAAAAATTAACTTAGAGCGCATCATTTTCATGCATCCTGCCAAACTGTGCCATGCCATGCAAATGGCGCCAAAAGGATCACGTCGCCCCAGGCCTAATAGCTATGGCGCATGCTATTTTCCGTCATTGAGTATGGTTCTTCCATCTTATTCCCATAAACAATCATTTATAATGTAAATCACTTGTTATATAGATGGATAAATATGTTATTTTTATGAATGAAACCCATAACTTTGACAAAAAGATGGACTTTGAACTTGAACGGGTGTCTGCGCACACTCCATAACTTTAAGCAAAGCAGAATCAAGAATTGTACTTACAACGATACTAAATAAGCTCTAGAACTGCTAAGACCTTTGAAATCAGCGTAGCATTAGCATTCCAAATGTAATGACTCAACATTGATACAAATAAAAGCAAGTAAAATTAACCTGCAGTGATCGGAATAACACGGGCTCAGCCAGACGGAACAGAACCTTCTCAACACCTGGTGTTGTCCTCTGACCAACAAACCCGTTTACAACCTTTCTAATAGAAGCAGCAAACTGCTTCGTATTTGCATGTATAGCACCTTCAATGAGGTCCTGCAAAAAGCCATCCTCTATCTCTAATGTCACGGAATCTTCTGATCCCCTCCAAGCCTTAAAAATTATATCAGCATAGCCCTCGAGCACTGACTTTTTCCCAAAAGGAATTTGAGATTTAATTAATGCAAGAGCCTCCTTCAACAGAAGGCCGTTTAAGCCCACCATGAAAGCAATAAAACTCCTTCCGTCCTTTGTCTTCAAGTACAACGGGTTAATCACGCATCGAACTAGCAAAAGTCTCAGGTCCTCAATGCTCTCATCCTCGTAATCAAATAAAGTAAATGCCTCGCGAAAAGCATAAATCCGACGGACATCAGTCTTCTTACAGTGGGTTAGAGATTTTGATAGTAGGAAAGGGAGGGACTGGGAAATTAGAGACTCCCTCTCAGGCAAGTTATCCTTCCACCACCATTCACACAGACTAGCGACTTCAGACATAAGGGAAGGGTCATCGAACAGAACGAGGTTGTCATGAAGAAACTGCACAAGAGGGAGTAAGTCGNCCGACGGACATCAGTCTTCTTACAGTGGGTTAGAGATTTTGATAGTAGGAAAGGGAGGGACTGGGAAATTAGGGACTCCCTCTCAGGCAAGTTATCCTTCCACCACCATTCACACAAACTAGCGACTTCAGACATAAGGGAAAGGTCATCGTACAGAACGAGGTTGTCATGAAGAAACTGCACAAGAGGGAGTAAGTCAGACGGAGAGAAGAGCTTCTTCGGATGGGAAGCGCAAAGGTGAGCGATGCACGTGTAAGCTCGTAGCTTCTTTTGAATATCTAGGATTTGGGAGCGAGACCTCGGAGGCGTTTCCCCGCAGCCAAGGTCATCGGATCGTTTGAGCCGTGCAGAGCGTCTAAATTTCTTCGGCGCGGGTGGGGTAGAGCATCTGATGTCTCCAACGGCAGCGACATCCACAGCGCCGCCAGATTTGAGGGATAGCATCNATCGGATCGTTTGAGCCGTGCAGAGCGTCTAAATTTCTTCGGCGCGGGTGGGGTAGAGCATCTGATGTCTCCGACGGCAGCGACATCCACAGCGCCGCCAGATTTGAGGGATAGCATTAAGGATTCTAGGGCATTGAAGATAGCGAGGTGTAGAGCGGCGGGGAGAGAGGAGACGAGGCAAGAGGAGGGACCGATGCTCCAGATTATGCTTTTTATTTCTGCTTTTCCAGGCTTGGTGGAGATCTTAGAGGCCGCGGAATAGAGAAGTTCTTCAGCGGACGATTGAACAGAGGAGCGCAGTCTCTTTCCCATTAGATGTAATGCTTGAGAATTCTTGAATCCTAGGGTTGGTAGAAGATGAGAGAGAACGAGACGAAGTCCACCATTAGCATAACTCGAGTAGAGAACGCAGAGATGGTCTTCTAGGTTTTTGTTTGTTTCGAAAGGGCGTGGATTTTGGCGCGCTGCTCCAGTTTTTGTAGATACAAATGGAAATAAATCCAGCTCTTCGTCCACTTTGTGTGCCACGTAGATATAAACCCACGCGGCAAGCGCTGTAAAATGATATGCGAATATATGACGGGTCTTTTCACATATACATATAAATTTATGAAAAATTACATATATATCTAACTTTTTTAAATTTTATTTTTTATTTATACAATATTTCAATATCATTAACAAATCTAAATATATGCACCGAAATTTATTTTCTCTTAANACAGAGGAGCGCAGTCTCTTTCCCATTAGATGTAATGCTTGAGAATTCTTGAATCCTAGGGTTGGTAGAAGAGGAGAGAGAACGAGGCGAAGTCCACCATTAGCATAACTCGAGTAGAGAACGCAGAGATGGTCCTCTAGGTTTTTGTTTGTTTCGAAAGGGCGTGGATTTTGGCGCGCTGCTGCAGTTTTTGGAGATACAAATGGAAATAAATCCAGCTCTCCGTCCACTTTGTGTGCCACGTAGATATAAACCCACGCGGCAAGCGCTGTAAAATGATATGTCGAATATAAGATGGTCTTTTCACATATACATATGAAGTTATGAAAAACTACATATATATCTAACTTTTTTAAATTTTATTATTTATTTATACAATATTTTAATATCATTAACAAATCTAAATATATGCACCGAAATTTATTTTCACTTAAGTTTAATACTATTAACATATTTAAAGGACTTAAAATTTTAAATATTGTATAAATAAATATTATAATTTAAGTATTAAGCATGTTTGGGGCGTGTATGCTCCAAAAATTCATGCAATGGGTCTCCCTCAAAATGAAGTACGAGAGGTTTATATTAAGTTTCAGGGTCAAATTTTTAAAAGATAATTGGAATTATAAAAAATATACTACTTATAAATTTTATCATTATTTTGTGAGGATTTTAGTTTCAAGAATTCCTAATAGACACAAGTCCTTATTTTTAGTTACTCGTCTCGAAAGCAAAACATCACTTTCAATTAAGACCCATTAGCAAACTGATTGCTTGGGGTAAAGTGTCAACATATAAATTTTAGATTATGAAAAAATTTTATCATAAGCTTGAGAACATATGTGGGGGGAATTATAATGAATGCAATTAAGATATTGTAGGTTTATCATCATAGGTTTTCCTAGTCAGTTTATTTAATCAATGAATGTATTTGACCTAATNATATTGTATAAATAAATATTAAAATTTAAACATTAAGCATGTTTGTGGGGAGGGGGGGGGTGTATGCTCCAAAAATTCATGCAATGGGATTTAAACATTTGGTGAATATATGATTAAGTGGATAAATTTAAGTCAATCTTAGGTAACAAATAGTTTGGTGCACAATTAGGCATAACATATAACTTACAAGTTAAAAAATAAAAAATAAAATAATTAAAGAACATATGAGCTATAGATATTTCAGTATTATAATAATATTCAATTAGCCAAATCACCCAATTAGACCTCTTATTATAAACATTTTATTTGTGGAGTCTATTGCCCCAATCAAGCGTACAAAAAACGCAAGCCATGTTTGTAATGACAGAAGATTAGTTTGAGTGTGAATGTAATAATATATTTAATACAACATTAGAACTTTATAGACTTTGAATAGATGTTTTAGCTTCATAGTAATGTTTAATTGGCCCAATCACCCTTGTGGAGGGTGATTTAGCAAAATTACGCAAATATAAGACATTTTGTCTCAAGTTTAAGTGATTAGCTTCACGTTATATTTTAAATTCTAAAATTTTAGAGTTCTTTCTTAAAATATACCCCTATTGTTAGGATTTACATTCATTACGACCAATTCCAAGTATCTAAATAATATTAAAAATTTTTATTTATGTCTAATGTACAAAAAAATTAACTTTATAACTTATATTAAATGAACATATTCAAATGTATTTTTAAGTTTAATTTTGAAACAAATATGTCTGCTTGAGATTCATGATACGACGATCATCGAAGGATTTAAATTTTTAAATTTGTTATCTGGGAGCTTGATTTATAGGTGAATTCATCAAGTTGAGATTTGGATTTAACACAACCATCAATAGGAATTAATTAAGGGCTATTTGAAAATCTCATATTTGTGATTTATTTAAAAGTTTTTCTTTAAATATCATTATAAGCATTAGCCTTATTAACTCAAGTCCATGCAAGGAGAATGACTATACTTTTTCAATAATGGCTCAATCCTTTAATTACAGTTCTTATCAAAAAGAGGATCAGATTGGCTAAGCTGGGTCTTAGCTCATCAACTTTATGCCCTATATTGAGGAATATCAGATTAGCTCCTATAAAAGTATGCGCTATTGAATAACTATGGGTTATATTTTTATAAGAAAATGTAAGAAACTTAATACATTATCGTGCTTTTGCGGTGGATTAAATTTGATTTTAAACTTATTTTCTATATGTAACGGTCTCAAAATGTTATATTTGAGCATTTTAAGGTTCATTTGAGTCAACTTAGTATGCATGATTTTTTGTTTAATTTAATTTTAAGCCCACGAGGTAATCTTGAGTTATGTATTCAAATATAAGATACATTGATAGGAGCATAAATGTGTTTGGAACTTGATAGTGTCCATACATGTCAATGCAGTTAAATGAATTTTGATGCACTTGCATGATGTAGTCATATGAGTTTTGATGCATTGGGGAAGATTGTCTCGTGATAAGCATACATATATTAAAGATAGTAAAAATTGGTTGAGCTCATATGGTTTTGAGGTGAATGCACACTCTTTCTCTTACATAAATTTTGATGTGATATATTTGAGTTGAAGAAAACACCATAGTTCATGTAAATTATGAAATTATACAAAAAATTTGACTGCTTGCATGTAAAATTGAGTCACTGAGATGCATGCAATATTTAATTTTGAGCATTTGATTTCCCTTTTTACGAGATTGTAGGTTGGTGTTACATATCTGGTAGTGATTAAGGCGAGGTGGAGTTTATCTTGTTTCTAAGATGATGTATTTGGTCCTCATTTATTAAATTTTTAATAAGCATGACTCATGAAATCCTCTTTGAAGTTGTCACTTGTGTCAAATTTAAACTCACTGCGGCACAATATATATATATAGTGCAGCAAGCCTTGGCCTGTTGGTAGAGGGGTCATCGTGAGTCCCCTCAGGTCATTCGTGCTCGTCGACAAACTATGGGGCTCCTTGTAAATTGGAAATTTACAAGTTTAATTTGAATTTTGCACTCAATAGATGAGATGCTTTTCAGTCTTTTACAAGTTTCATTTGAGCTATTTAAAGAGCTATCAAGTTTCTTTTAAGTTTCATGCTCGCAATATGAGCATTTAGTTGTGTTCCTCCCATTATCCAATTTTATATTTGATCTTTGTTTAGTTCTGGTACTTGAAATTCATTTGGCAAAACATGTGTTGTATTTGAAATATTAATTATGATTTTTTTAGGAAGATTTACATATGTACCACTCAATCATATGTATTTACATATCTAACACCTAAAATTCAACTTTTACATATCGTGCAACTAAAACATGTTCGCATGAATCTCGAGGAGATACAACGAACAAAAGGATAAAGGAGTATGGCTAAGAAGGGCACACGGGCGGAAGGCCAAGTGTCCACTAACAAAAGATTAACGGGCCACGGGCAGAAGACCAATAGCGAAATTTCAAAGAACCTACTTGACTAGGTGCAGGCCCTCTGAATTGGGGCTAGAGGCCTACTGAATGCAGATCATTTGAACTAAAGGTGAAAGAAAATAAAGTGGATCATAGTCATCGACCCAACTCTCCCCACAACCCGACTCAATGGTGGAATTCAATATAGTCAGCCATCTCACGGAGACCCATGAGATTCCTCATCCAAGGCCGAGAACTATCAATACCATAATTTCATAGAGCAGCTTGAGGGATCTCCTCATCAAGAAGTGAATGACTTATCATATTATAGTGAATAACCCTCTGCTTGATTTCCCAGCCTTGGTCTGCCGACATTAGTTCATTGTCCAGGGATCAATAGTTGGTAATCAAACTAGCACAACTAATTGACAAAGCCAAACCAATTGAGTCAATTCTCATTGACACGAAGACCATTAAAGGTTGAGCAAAAACGTTGACTCGGTATAATCAAATGAATAGGTCTTTTTGAATCAGAATCAAAATATTCCAGCCGACTGAGTCATAAGACAGCCAAACCAAAGGCCTATACATGTAAAATACCTAAAATATCATGTGAAACCTCTATAAAAGCAACGACAAACATGTAATTTCATATGTTGTAACCCCCTCATCTATAAATAAGTGGAACATTTCGTGAGAAAAAAGCTAATCAACAATTCAAATTAGTGTTCATTATTGTGCACTTCCCTATATATTTCACTCTTTTTTCCTCATGTCTTAAACTTTATTCCTTGGGTGTGATTCACGGACAAGCCCCAATTCAACTTCCTAAAAGGTGTGGTAAGGATACATTAAGCCACATACAAGAAAAGGAGAATCACACAGAGCTTAAAATCTTAATAGAGAAATTATTAATATGGAATGCACCAGGGAGCTTGTGAAGCAACAAATTCAGGAGCTAAAAGACCAGACAATGGATGCCCTTAGAGAGTTATTAGCTCGAGGAAGGGAGCATAACCCCGAGGAGGAAGGGCTGACACAGAACATGCATTGGGAGCATAAATCTTGCAAGGAAGGATCGACACAAAATAGGCAAAAGGGAGCAGAATCCTCAAGAGAAAGGGTCAACACCCAAAAGGAAAAGACAATCATGGTTGTGGAAAGGGAAGGAGATTCCCAATAACTTGATAGTGTTTGGTGGGCATCAATAAATAAGCAATGATTCAGACATGTTGAGGTGCCTCATTGGATAAAGAACACATTCTCTTATATATTTTTGAAAACAAACTTTAAAAAGATTTAAAATTCTCGCTCTAGGATCATACAAGGTTTGGATTAATCTGATTGACATCATAGCTTCTTTCAAGTTGACCTCCTGCTAGCTAAAGATCACAGACGTGATATTGTTCTTTACTATGTCAAGGGAGTCGACCCTCATGTGATTCAATGGATTGTCACCACGGGTGATCACCTCATTTGTTGATTTTAAGAGGATGTTTGTGCACAATTTTTCAATGTCTGGAAACTACAAAAAATCACAAGCCCTTACGCAGATAAGAAGGAGGTGGAATGAGAGCCTCCCTCCTGCATCACTTGATTCCAAAAGGAGATATTAGAAGTGTGAGATCTAAAAACTTGTAGTAGCACATGTTGCCCTTTTTTAAGGGCTAAAGGAAAGTTCGTTTCAGTATGCTTTGGGTCTATAATGGTTGAAGACCTTGACTGAGTTGTTGGAGCTAACCAACAACTACATATCGATTGAAGAGTACAATACCACCTTACTTTTATCAGAATAAAATCTTCAACCCTTCATCTATAGAAGAGTGCCCATAGGAACGATATGTGAAGAGCAGAGATTGATTCACTTAAGGACCACAGGCGAGCCAACAAATCTTATAACCATGGGAGTCAAGCCTAATACCCTGACCAACAGCTAGTTTGGTGTAAGGAGCAACAATTGCCCCATCATGAATTACCCAAGGTAACCCCATTAAGGTTATTCAAAGTCAGGATAGTTAAGACCATTCATAGCAAGGAGTATTTCTAGAGATCTCCTATAATGAGGACCAAAGCCCTTCTTCAAGACATGAATAAGTATTCACGTACCATTGGGACCATAACCATGACACAGAGTAGTGTTGACATATTCAGAGTCTGATCAAGAAGCTAATTAGTGCTAATAAGTTGAAGGAATTTACGACACTGGGAAAGAACACATAGAGATAGAAGAAAGTTTTGGTATAAGAAGTCTTGAATGAGCAAGTCCAAGTGCAGGCCTTCTATGGAGAGAGTGAAGAATCTTTTCGTTGAACTAGACTCAAAAGGCTTTGGAAGAAGACATGTGTGCATTATCCTTTACCCCAATACAAAACTTATATCTCCTCATTATCATTACTAAAGTGAATTTTCCCCCAGAGGAAATATTATAATGATTTCATAGTCAACACCACCTTAATGGGCAACTATTAGATATGTAGCATGTTTTTCGATTGTGACAGCTCGGTGAATATTCTATTCATGTTTGTGTTAAAAAAAGATGGACCTAAAGAATGACTGACTAAAAATGGTTGTTTGACAGCTTTATGGCTTTTATGGCAATGAACCAACCCGCAATTACACATTTATTTTTAGTTCAGAAATATGGTCAAAGGCTTGACCCAATTTATATTTAGCAGCTAGAGTGTAAATTTAAATATTATAGTAAGCTAAAAAAATAGTTTACACACTAGGAGTACTATGCAAGTATACATATATTTTCAAGTAATATAGGGCTCTAATGGAGCCCTAAGTATCAATCCCACAGGGATACACAAAACTCTTATAGGATGACTTCAGTAAAATCTTCTTTAAATTGTAGTTAACTTATATAGTAAAATCCAATTTATATTTAGTGTTTTTTTTTTTGTGAACAAGCGCTTAAGTGAGAACGGTTCTGCGCTTAGGTGCATGTCTCTCGGTTTAGGCAACGCTTAAGCACGGGTCTTGGCACTTAGGTGTCAGTGCATAAATTTTGATTTTTTTTATTTAAGTGAAATGCACGTCTAGCCTAATTCAATCAACCCTAAATGGCCTCAAAACACTTTAAATATTATTTCCTTCCCTCTTAAATCTCCTCTTACTCAAGATTCAACAATCTTAACTAATTCGATTCAACACACAATAACACAAAATTTCACACAAACAAAACACTTATATTCATTCACGAATAATTACAAATGTTTTCAAATAATAGATTCTCCATCCAAATAGTCTCGGATGAGAAGAATTCTAACATAAACACTAGACAACCATAACATTAAAACACACTAAACACACTTAACATTAAACAAACACTAAACACTTAATATTAAACAAACACCAAACACTTAACATTAAACAAACACTAAATACATAAATTCTAAATCATGAACTTAATTTCATTCCCTACTTGATGGAACAAATTCTGAAATTACATTAGTCTCTCCTTTAGCATTTGGAATGTATATCTAAGAGAACGGACGAGGATTAATAACTTTAGTTGAATCTTCTTCAGTCCATTTGTTCTTCAAATACATAGCCTTGTCTTTTTCTTCTATAAAATTGGTATGGCTAAACTGCATCTTAAGTTGTCATTCCATATAATCTAGATGCGCATTAACTTCCATCACTTTTTCTTCAATTGAAGTCGTGTTAGCCTCAATCTTAGTAATTTTCTATGATATTCCTTCGATACTAATGGCGAGGAAACCGTTATACAACTCTTGTGCACTCTGACTAATAAACTACTTTCTCATTGTCTCCTCCTTCTTTAAATCACTCTCCCAAGATGACATCTTTCCAAAACTCTCTCTTTTTCACTTAGAATTTAGGGTTAAAATTGAATTGTGGTAAAAATCCATACATAGCCCTTCTATTTATAGCTTCCAAGCTCTTTCTATAACTTCTAAGAACATCCTAGAACTGTCTCCCATGTCCAGTCTAACCAATCCTTGGTTAAAACTTCTAGAAACCAAATTTAGCACATGTTTTTTAACTACCGCACTTAAGTGTCGAATCTTGGTGCTTAAGCGTCAATGCTCATTTATCACAAGTCAACTTAACGTCCAAATACTCATTGTAACATGTCTAAGTCATCTTTAAAGGTCTTAGAATAATCAGTAACTTAATATATAATAAAAAATTTACCAGAATTTTCTAAATCACACACAACATCTCAACAATAAAAACAAACACACTGATAATTATGGGTTGCCTCCCACAAAGCATTTGGTTTAACGTCGTCAGCTCGATGTAACCAATGCTTATTCTGGTTGACCCAACATCAGAAAATCAATTAATTTAAGTTGATCACCTGAAAAGTAGGATTTTAGCCTGTGACCATTCACTAGGATCTTTGTAATTCACAGCTCCATAGGGATAAACTTGCATCACAACAAATGAGACCATCCACTTGGACTTAAGTTTGCCTGGAAATAATCTTAACCTTGCATTGTATCACAAAACTTGTTGCCCTAACTGAAAATTTTTAGTAAGAATCCTCCAATCATGCCACATCTTCATATTTTCTTTTTAAATCTTAGCACTTCCATAAGATTCATTCTTTATCTCTTCAAGCTCATTTAATTGCAATAACATTTTCTCACCAGCATCCTTCAAATTGTAATTAAACTCTTTAATCGCCCAATATTCTTTATGCTCAAGTTCAATTGGTAAGTGACACGCTTTCCCAAATATTAGCATGTATAGGGACATTCCTATAGGAGTTCTGTATGCAGTCTATAAGCCCACAAAGCATAGTCAAGTTTAGCTGACCAACCCATCTTGGTTGGATTTAAAGCTTTTTACAATATTCTTTTAATTTCACGATTGGATAATTCAGCCACTGAGGGTGATAAGCAGTAGCAATTCTATGGTTTATATGATATTTCCTTAATAATTTCTCCATTATTGCATTTCTGAAATGACTTCTTCCGTCAGTTATGATTACTCTCGGCATCCCAAATCTATAAAATATATTCATTCTTAAAAGTTTTACAATACTTTAAGCATCACATCGAGGTAAAGTGATACACTAAAAATACATGTATATTTGGACCTATATTTTATACTCATTTTTGGTGATATTGTACTTTAAAGGAATTTATTTTTTATGTATTTCTGCAGGTTGTTGATTGTTAGGAGTTGAAGCAAAAAAAGCAAAAAGGATGGAATTTGGAGTCAAAATGGAGCTTTAGAAGAAATGTTCAGCGCCGATGGCGCCATTTGACAGAGTGCGCGGATTAATTAAATGGCTACTAACGTCGACGGCGCCAGTGTCGGTATAAGCCCTATTTCTAGAAGATTCGATGAATTTGGACACTTTTTGAAGAGTTTTTGGATGTACAAATTGGAAAAATGACATTGGGCTCTATTTAGAGCCAAAATTGATCATAAAATACCGCCTTCGCGCTCCTTCGTGCCCTTCAACCACTTTCCACTCTCTTCCACGCTATTCCACATTCCCTATAGCCACTTAGAGTCCATTAGTCATTTATTTTCTTTATAGTTTTGAGTTTTTGTGGTGAGTTTAAGTTTGAACTCTTCTCTAAGTGTGTTAGAGAGGGAGAGAAGTAAGAGATTTCTTCTTCTTACATTTCCTAGAGAGGCTACAAGGGATTTGTTTTAAGAAAGAGTTTCAGATAAGTGTTGATTATTTATTATTATTGTGTGAACTTTCTTTTATATATGAAATTTGTGTTTTGTTGTATCTTTTTCATGAAATCTGAGTAGATTCATTTATCTTTCTCCCTACTCTGAGATATAGTGAAATGAAGAGATAATTTGGATGTGTCAATGTTAAAATATACAATAAATTACGATGGCTTTTCAACTCTGTTCTTAATTTACTTTTCGATCTGACCAATTGAATTGTTAAAATATGTTTTGAAACATATGATCCGGGAAATGGAGTATGAGTTCTACAATAGAGTGAGAATCACATTTAATTCCATGAAGGAGTATTTCGTTCATGGAATTAAGTGCAAATAAATAGGGAAATATACATAGTTGGGTTTAGAATTGGAGATTTTTAGGGTAACAGACTAAAATCCCCAATTCGGTCTTAGTTTTTAATAACTAAAGCGAGAGTTAGCCTTCAGAGGAAGGGAAGTGAGAGCTCTGGAGTGAGAGTCGGTATTCTCCTAGTCTAGCTACGGATTTAAGAATTAAACTTGAGATTAGCCAATTATTTTCTATAACACTAAATTAGGGTAGAGAATTAAAATTGCTCCTAATTGCCACGATACATATTTAAATCATTTATCTAATCTTATTTTATCCAAAAACTCATTGTAGTGGGAAAGATGTTTTTTCATATTAGAAAACTTCATCACATAAACATAGTTTAGTAGTTTCTATTTTAAACTTTGCATTTAAATTTTACTAGCAGTTAATAATTTAGTTTTGGTAGTATCTCAAACATTCAAAATTAGTGAAAGTAATTTCATTTTATTTATGTGAATTTCTTAGTTAATTTATTATTTCAAATTTAAACCTTCTTCGTGGGAACGATATTTGAGGCTTAAATAGAAAGTCTTATATTACTTGATAATGATACGTATACTTGCGTAGAATCCCTACATTAAGTGCTTAATGTTCTTATTCATAAAATACCACATCAAGTTTTTGGCAACGTTGTAAAGCGAAGTCAACTTTATAAATTTTACACAATTATATTTTTGAGGATCAAGTTTTTGGCGCCATTGCTGGGGAAGGTAATGGTAAATTAAATAGATTTGGCAAAGTAGGAAATTTAGAGATAAAATATAAAAAATCAAATATATAATAAAATCAAAAATCAAAAAATATATATAACTATATATATTTAAGAGTATTTTTTAAGAAATTTTTCTTTGCTTATTATACTTGTTTATGCGAAATATTGGATCTGAAGGTTTAGTACTTTATAATTCAGAATTAGAGCGTACTATTAGAAAAATTCAAAAACAACAAAAAGAAATTAAATATTTGAACGAAATGGTGAATAACTTAGATAATCAAATAAATGAAAATCGACAAAGACCTTTAAAAGATTATGCTAATCATACAGCAGATGAACTTCACTTAACTATTCAAAATCCTGATGTTTCTGCTAATTGTTTTGAGCTTAAACCTGCTATTATCCAAATGGTACAAAATAATCAGTTTGAAGGAACACCTACTGAAGATCCTACCTTACATCTTGCTAGTTTTTTTGAAATATGTGCTACTTTTAAATATGATGGAGTGTCTAATGATGTTGTTAGGCTTAGACTTTTTCCTTTTTCATTAAGGGATAAAGCTAAAGCTTAGTTAAATTCATTAGCACCTGGATCTATCAGAACTTGGGGAGAACTATCAAAAAAAATTTTGGCTAAATATGTTCCACCCTCGAAAACTGCTAAGCTTAGAAACAATATTACATTTTTTTGTCAGTTTGAAGGGGAATCGATATATGAAGCCTTTGAAAGATTTAGGATCTCCTTAGAAATGTCCACATCATGCTTTACCAGATTGGTTAATAATTCAAACTTTTTACAATGGATTAGTAAGATCACTTAGATCTATTATAGATGCTGCTGCAGGAGGATCACTAATGTCAAAAACTTTTGATGAAGCATACTCTTTAATAGAAGAAATGACTCCTGACAATTTTCAATGGCCCTCTGAACTGGTAAATCCTAAGAGAGTAGCTAGTACTCATGACTCTGATGCAATGTCTATTTTAGCATCTCAAATTACTGTTATATCGAAAAAGATTTATCAAATTGGAGTGAACTATTCTTAAATGCTGCCAGTATTAGAGGAAAATTAACTAGGGCAGATATATGATAATCAATCTTATTATGAAACTTTGAATGTTATAAATAATCGAAATAACAATCCTTATTCTAATTATTACAACCCTGGATGGAAAAATCACCCTAATTTTAGTCGGAATAATTATAATAATTCGATGAACCCCTCATGAAATTTAAAAAACCAAGGAAATCTTAATTATCGACCTTATTATCCTCCTGGATTTAACTCTAACCCTAACCCATAAGTTAAGGAAAAGAAGTTGGTGATGGAAGAAGTAATGTTGAATATGGGAAATCAAATACAAAATCAAGGGGCTGCTATTAGAAATATTGAAAATCAATTAGGATATATTGCTACTGCACTGAGTAACAGACCTTCAGGAAATCTTCAGAGTACTGTGGAATTTAATCCAAAAGATCAAAATAAGGAGCAAATTAAAGCTATTCAATTACGAAGTGGAAAAGAAGTTGAAACAAGAATCCAAAGAGAAACTAAAGCTGATGAGGAGAAGGAAGAGATTGAAAGTGACCACAATGAAAATGAACAAATACAAGTTTCTTTAGAAAAATCACTACCTCCTTTTCCTCAATGATTGAAGCAGTAAAATAAAAACAAACAACTTACAAAATTTTGGGAAATCCTTAAAAATTTAACGATAAGCATTCCTTTAATTTAGGCTTTGGAAAAAATGCTAAGTTATGTGAAATTTATGAAAGATATAATAAGCAAGAAAAGGAAGTTTGCAGATCATGAGACCATTGCACTCAGTGAAGAGTGTAGCGCTATTATTCAGAAAAGCTTCCTGAAAAGTTAAAATATCCTTGTAGTTTTATTATACCTTGTGCAATTGGTGAAAAGTTTTTTGTAAAAGCCTTATGTGATTTAGGAGCGAGTATCAATCTTATGCCTTTATCGATTTTCAAACATTTAGATTTAGAGAGAGATTTCCCCTACTACTGTAACTCTTCAGTTAGCTGATCGATCAATAACTTATCCTAAAAGAGTTATAGAAGATATATTAGTAAAAGTGGATAAATTTATTTTTCTTGTAGTCTTTATAGTATTAGATATGGAAGAAGATAAAGAGATTTCTATTATTTTGGGGAGACCATTTCTTCCAACAGGGAGAGCTGTGAAAGATGTGCAAAAAGAAGAATTAATAATGAGAGTTAATGATCAAGAAGTAACATTTAATTTTGAAAAATCTATGAAATATTCTGCAATAGAAAAATATAATTAATGTTTTAGGATGGAAGTTACTGATTATCTAAGTAATGAGCAAATTAAGGAAGTGTTTCAAGAAAAATTAAGGAAAGAAGAATATTGTGAGAATGAGAATGAAATAAAAGAAGAAATTTTAATTATATTCAGGTCAAATTTAAAACATTAGATTTGTTGGAAAATGATAATAAAAATATTATTCCTTCAAGTATTAAACCACCTGAACTTGAACTGAAAGTATCGCTTGCCCAATTAAAATATATGTTTTTAGGAGATTCATCTACATTGTCTATTATTGTATCTTCTGAGTTAATAAAATTCAAGAACAAAAATTAATAGAGATGTTGAAAAGATATAAAAAGGCTTTTGGATGGACTTTAGCAAATATTAAAGGAATTAGTCCTTCAATTTGTATGCACAAAATTAGGATGGACTTTAGCAGATATTAAAGGAATTAGTCCTTCAATTTGTATGCACAGAATTCTATTTGATGAACATTACGAAACAAAAACTAATCCTCAAAGGAGATTAAACCTAATAATGAAAGAAGTTATTAAAAAAAAATCTTAAAATGGTTAGATGATGGAATTATATATCATATTTCAAACAGTGCTTGGGTGAGTCCAATTCACTGTGTTCCAAAGAAAGGAGTGATCGTTGAAGTAAATGACAAAAAATTAATTAATTCCAATAAGACAAGTTACTGGTTGGTAAATTTGTATAGACTATAGAAAATTAAACATGGTCACCAGTAAAGATCATTTTGCTTTACCTTTTCTAGACCAAATGTTGGATCGATTGGCTGGAAACAAATATTACTGCTTTTTAGATGGATATACTAGGTATCATCAAATTTCAATTTCTCCTGAGAATCAAGAGAAAACAACATTTACAAGCCCTAATGAAACATTTACTTTTTGTAGAATGTCTTTTGGTCTATGCAATGCACATGTGACATTTCAAAGAAGTATGATGTCAATTTTTAGTAATTTGATTGAACATCGAATGGAAGTATTTATGGATGATTTCTCTGTATTCGGGACTTCATTTGAATTATGTTTAAATAATTTAAAAAAGTTTTGAAATTATGTGAAAAAATCAACCTAGTATTAAATTGGGAAAATGTCAATTTATGGTTGCACGAGGAATTGTACTTGGGCATAAAATTTCTGAAAATGACATGGAAGTAGATCCTGCAAAAATTAAAGTTATTGAAAAATTACCACCTCCTACTACTGTTAGAGGGGTAAGAAGTTTTCTATGACATGCTGGTTTCTACAGGCGTTACATAAAAAAATTTTCAACAATAACTAAGTCATTATGCCAACTTTTAGAAAAAGATACAAAATTTGATTTTAATGAGGAATGCATAAAAGCTTTTGAATTATTGGAAAAAAAATTAATCACTGCACCTATAATAGTTCCACCTGATAGGAAGAAACCATTTGAAATAATGTGCGATGCTAGTGATTATGCTATTAGAGTTGTTTTAAGACAAAGACACAACAATGTTTTTAAGTAATATATTATGCTAGTAAAACTCTAAATGATGCTCAAATTAATTACACTACTACTGAAAGAGAGTTATTAGTTATTGTATATGCCTTTGATAAATTTAGACATTACTTGATTGGAACCAAATGTATAGTGCATACAGATCATTCTGCTATATAATATTTGATACAAAATAAAGATGTTAAACCTAGATTAATTAGATGGATACTTCTATTGCAAGAGTTTAATTTTATTGTAGTTTATAGAGAGGGAAATGATAATCAAATAGCTGATCATTTGTCTAGACTAGAAAAATTAATATTAATTAATTTGGAAATGAAATTTTAGAAAATTTCTCTGATGAAAAATTATATAATATTGATGAAATGAATTTACTGTGGTATGTCGATATAGTAAATTATATAGTAAGTGATATTTTACCACAAAATATTAAGAATCAACAATTAATGAAATTTATATATAATTCAAAATTCTATTTTTGGGATGACCCATATTTATATAAATAATGTAAAGATCTAATTATTAGGAGGTGTGTCCCTTTTGAAGAAACTCAGCAAATAATTGAAAGATGTCATGATTCTGAATTTGGAGAACATTTTAGAATAAAGAGAACTATATATAAAATTTTGCAAGCTAGATTTTATTGGTCTACTCTTTTTAGAGATGTTAATGAATATATTGAAACATGCGATCGATGTCAGCAAGCAGGAAATATTTTTAGAAGAAATGAAATGCCTCTAAATTACACATTGGAATTTAAAAATTTTGATGTGTGGGGATTAGATTTTAAGGGACCATTTATGCCTTCATTTGGAAATTTATATATATTACTTGTTGTTGATTATATGTCTAAATGGATTGAAGTTATTGTTGTACCTAAATGTGATGCTCGGAGTGTTTCTAAATTTTTAAATAAAAACATTTTTACAAGATTTAGAATGCCGAGAGTAATTATTACAGATGGAGGATCCCATTTTAGGAATAAGATAATTGAGAAATTGATTAAAAAATATGATATTATGCATAGATTCTCTACTAATTATCACCCTCAGACCAGCGGTCTAGCAGAGTTATCAAATCATGAAATAAAACAAATTTTAGAAAAAGCTGTGAATCCTTATAAATTAGATTGGTCTACTAGATTAGATACTGCATTGTGGGCATACATAACTGCTTATAAGTCTCCTATTGGAATGTCCCCATATAGACTTAATTTTGGAAAAACATGCCACTTACCAGTAGAATTGGAGCATAAAGCATTTTGGGCTTCTAAGGAATTTAATTTTAATCTAAAAGATGCCGGTGAGAAAAGACTATTGCAACTCAATGAACTTGAGAAGAATAGAAATCAGCATATGATAATGCAAAAATCTATAAAGAGAAAATGAAAATATGGCATGATTAGAAGATTATTAAAAAAAAGTTTAAACTTGGATAAGAAGTTTTATTATATAATACAAGATTGAGATTATTTCCAGGAAAAGTGAAATCCAGATAGTTAGGACTATTTAAAGTGATTAAAATCTATCATTATGGAACTGCTGTTATTAAAGATCCTAAAACTGAAAGGATATTTAAAGTTATTGGGCATCAATTGAAATATTATTATGAAGGACACATGTCATAATTTAAAGAAATTTTGATGTTAAGTCATCCTGATTAAACAATGGTACGTCGGGCTGACGACGTTAAACCAAACGTTTTATGGGAGGCAACCCATATATACATCTATATATGTATCTACATATTACTATTTTGTTTAATAAGTGTTTTATATATTAGGAAATAATAATATTTTTGAATCTTACACAATTTTATATATCATTTATTAAGACAAATATTGGTATTGGAGGAAAAATTTGGAATCGAATTGAATAAAAAAATAAGAGACGCAATTTTGGCTTCTGGCGCCGACGGTGCCCATCTACACGGGCCATGGAGCTGACAACATCGAGAGCAGTTTGTGCAGTTCAAAACTTATTTGGCAAACTTTAGCTGGATTGCACTTCAAAATAACCGTCGAGAGGTATTTTTAAAGGCCTAAAAACTACCTTGGATGACCAGAAACTTCCAAATTTCGAATTCCATGGCTTCCAATTCCAGAAATACTTCAAGGTATGGAGTTTTCAATAGAAGAAAGTTTATCAGTTTTGATGCACAAAGATTATACGACAAAGTCATCACGAAGAAGAGACTTATTAAGGAGAGAGGCTTTGTCAATCATGGATTAAGTAATCCAAGTTCACAGATAGAGAAAATCATTATACAGAGACATTGGGAAGTTCTATGCTACACTACCACTACAGTTGTTGTACCAGTAGTAAAAGAATTCTATGCTAATTTACATGAAATTACCCAAGGAGTTGTCTTCGTTCGAGTTAAGGTTGTACCATTTACTCTGGCTTGAATTAATGATTTTTATATGATAGAAAACATTCCAATCTGTCATTATACAAATTTTATCCCAATGAGAGATATGATGCAAGATGTATATAACTTTTTGACGGATGAAAATGATAATGGGTAAATCTGAGATGAGGGATACGTTAGTTTCTCCCTTCACTGCTTAATTCAATATCAAAATAATGACATTTCTTCATATCTACAAAATTACTCCCTACCATGAAGATTAGTAGAGTTACAAAAGAAGGTGTCATTTTAAACTATTGCATTCAAATGAGAAAGCCCATAGATGTGGGATCGATTATTTTCAAATCTATTAAGGGTATTATTATGAATGGGCCAATATATGGACTGGGGCATCCTTCCACAATTTTCTTACTTTGCAGTCAATCTCAAGTGCCATATGAAAGTTAGGAGAAATTATTATTACCTTGGGAGCCCAAGATTTCTATTGATGGCAATTATATTGGGAATGGAAATGAAGCATTAGATGTTATCTTGGATCATGCATCACATGCTTCAACACCATTAATGCCACAAACAGTTGGAAGTTCAATAGCTTTAGAGAAGAAAATGAAGAAAATAGAAAGAGAACTTCGGAGTATTATGAATGCTATAGGAAATCTTAACTACATTTTTTATCACCTAGATTGGAGGATGAAGGAGAACTTTGATCATATTGGAACAATTGAAGCAGGATTGGTGCCAATGTTCAAGAAAAATGGATGGATCGATGAAAATTCGACAGATCTATTACCGTACTGACCCTTCTACGATTTGTACGTCCATTACCAGTCTATGAGAGATATTAGAGGAGGAGAAAATACTGAAGATGAAGCATAATAATTGAAGAAGTTGGACTCTCTACTATTTTAAAGTAATTATGCTTTTAATGTGATTGTGTGGATTTAATTTACTTTACTTTAAATTGCTTTGAACTTTTTTAACTTTTATTGTGTGTATAGTTCTGTGTCAACGTTCTAGTGTTGTGGCTTGATTTCGATGCTGAATTATAATTTAGTTTGCTTTATATATATGAAAGGTGTGATTAGAAAAATGTATTTGTAAAAAGTGTATTTTCATATATAAAAGTTAGTTTGGTGTTGTTAGTGAAAATGCTTATTAGTGAATTATTTTAAGATGAAAATTAGTGTTTAAAAAGACTAAATGGACTTTGGAGTGAATTGAAAGAAAGTTGAAAATTGTGAAAATTTAAAAACTGAATTTTTGGCCACTGGCAGCGACAGCGCCCTCGACCCGAAACATCCCCAAACCCCTTAAAATTCACGATTTGCACAGTAAAAACACCATTTTTACCCTTTTGGGCACCTTCAACCTCTAATTTTTTTACCTAAGGCTTATTATTGCTTGGATTTGAGGCAATTTTAAGGCAAACAAAGTTCAGATTTCATCTTCTTTAGGTAAGATCTACACTTTGAACTCAAAATTTTTTATTTTCACCAAGGATTTATCTTACATTGCCAAGATCCGAAATTTCAAAATTTTTTAGAAGATTTTGAGAAAAGCCTTTAGTGAAGAACTCTTACTTAGTAGATTTAAGTTTAAAATGTTGCACATTGTGATTTTCAAAATTTTTGAGAATTTATTTAGATTTTATAAAATTTTCTTAGATTACCATGGCACCGATAATGAGCAAGGGAAAAAGAAAGGTGGATTATGATGATCAAAAGTTTGTCAACTACAAGGATAACATTTGTTTCAATAGTCTACTTGTAACTAAGAATGTAATTCCAGATCGAGGATTTAAAAATTTGGGTGGAGAAGTCGAAAGATTAATAATTGCTCAGTAGTGGGAGAATTTTTTTTACTTTACTGTCGAGGCTATTATTGGTATAGTGATGGAGTTCTATGCCAACTCTACAGAAACTTCTGAATACTATGTGTTTGTTCGTGAAAATGGTGGAATTTACTCCAAGGAGAATTAATGAATTTTATCAGTTAGAGGACGTGTATAGCTGCCAGTACAAATCATTTTCTACTACAAATGACACCTTAGATGAAGTTATTTCTTTTCTTACTGATGGAAGAGGAGCTTGGAAGGTGAAGAATGATGTTAAGGTAAACTTCCCTCTTTCTATGTTAAATGTAGTATCTAAAACCTGAAACTATTTTATTTTTGGTAGAATGATGCCAACAGATCATCATATTGAGATTACAAAGGATAGAGCCATCTTGAACTTCTGTATCCAGCAGATGAGAAGGATAGATGTAGGCTCTAATTTTTATAGAAACACTCATTCTATTGCTTTGGGAGAGACTACTGGTGGTTTAGCACACCCTGCCCTAATCTTCACACTATGTGAATAGGCAGGAGTTGATTTTAGAATGGATGAGGAGAGGATTGAACCTCTAAAACCTATTGGGCTTGTCAATATTAAGACTTATGAATCTCATGTTAGATGGAGATCTAGAAGTAGGAGTAGGGGTATTCCTTCTACTTCAAGTACCCCTACTTCTAGTACCCTACTCTCTAGGAACTTATGGAGCAAATGATGATCCAACAGAGAGATGCCTTGAGAATGGAAATATGGAGGCCAGAAATGCACACAATGATGATTTGACAAGGCAAAAGTTTGAATATGATGCTGCTTATGATGATGCGATGATCAGATACATGAGGGGTGACCACTCAGTTCAGTTTCCTATTCACCCTATTTTTACCCCATATCAGCAGCAAAATTTGGATGTTGAAGAAAAAGAAGATGATGATTGCTAATGTTTTAGTTTATTTTTTATTTAATTTATGTTTGGTTGTACTTTATTGTTGTGACTGTTTATTTTTAGAGTGTGACACTTTGCTTTATTTTAAATATTATGTTGTATTGTGAACATTAGGATTGTGAAACTATTTTTACATTGGAAATCATTTTAGTACTGTTGTTAGTTTTTACTACTTTGTTGAATGTATTTGTACTTAACTCTCTCTTGACAAATTTTTATATGTATTATGTGTTATTTAATGTTTTAAGTATTGTAGCTTTTCATATTAGCACCTGCAATATTTCAGAGTTAAGTTTCAATATCGGAACTTTCAACGGGTATATCTTTTCTTTATGTATTAAATGTTTTCTTTCACCCTTTATTTTATTTTTTCAGTTTTTCATGCTAAGTCTTTTAAAAATTTAAGTTTGTGGGGAAAGAAATATTCCTTTTTAAAGAAAAGAAACTTAATTTTATTTATCATCAATTAGCTATATTTTTAAAATTTTTAAAATTTAACATGACCATTGATACTAGAGGGTAACTTTAGATAGCTATATTTGTATTTCTAAATATATAGAAAATTTAAGTAAAAGTTTTGAATAATAAAGGTTAATTTTAAAGATTAAGATATTTGGTATGAGAGAATAAGACTATATTTTTATATTATAAGTAAAGGAATTTGTATTTTTGAAGTATTAAAAATCTTAGAGATTCATGTAAGAAGAAAAGAATAAAACTTTATGAACAATCTTTAAAGCTAATATAAATTTATAAAGTGAAGGAATGTAAAAAATTTTTAACTTTAAGAAGAAGATAATGAAGTTCAAAATCATTAAAGGCTATCCAGATATAGTAATCCTCACATAAAAAAAGAGAAAAAAACAGAAAAGAAGAAAAGAAAAGAAAATTGATTGAAAAAGCTCCTGAAAGAAAATAAAAGAAAATAAAAAGATGTGAGGAGAAGCTTGAGGAGATGCCTAATTAAAAATTGGCTTTACTTGAATCAACTTAAAGAAGAAGGCTTGGCTACATTTTCTAAACTTATATTTCAGTATTAGCATTTTTACTAGTAAAGTTTCATTAAGTTCTTTTTCATATGGATATTCTAAGTGGATTTCATATGAATAATTAACAATTTTCTTTGAAAAGAATAAAGAATAATAAATCTTAGACATGACTGCTGGATATTCTTATACCTTTAGTATTAATTGTAGTTATTTTACAATTTTCTTAAGTTATGCTATTGTATTTAGTGGACTAAAATATGGAAATCTAAAAGTTAAATTATTTGCCATGAGTCATATATATTTTTTATGTAGTAAAGGAGTTACTTGAGGACAAGTGACATTTAAGCTTGGGGGATTTTGATACACTAAAATACATGCATATTTAGACCTATATTTTATACCCATTTTTTGTGATATTACACTTTAAAGGAAGATATTTTTCATGTTTTATTACAGGTTGTTAATTTTTAGGACTTGAAGCAAAAAGGATGGAAGTTAGAGTCAAAATGTAGATTACAAGAAATGTTCAGTTCCGATGGCGTCATTTGACAGAGAGTGTGGATTAATTAAATTGTTATTGGCGTCGACAGCACCAGTGTCGGTGCAGGCCCTATTTCTAAAAGATTTGACGAATTTGGATGCTTTTTAAAGAGTTTTTGGATGCACATATTGGAAAACTGACATTATGCTCTATTTAGAGACGAAATTGATCAGAAAAGACCACCTTCGCACCCTTCAATCACTTTCCATTCTCTTTCACGCTATTCCACATTCCCTATAGCCACTTAGAGTCCATTAGTCATTTATTTTCTTTATAATTTTGAGTTTTTGTGGTGAGTTTAGGTGTGAATTTATCTCTAAGAGTGTTGGAGAGGGAGAGAAGTGAGAGATTTCTTCTTCCTACATTTCCTAAGAGCAACTACAAGGGATTTGCTTTGAGAAAGAGTCTCAGATAAGTGTTGCTTGTTTATTATTGTTATATGAACTTTCTTTTATATAAGAAATTTGTGTTTTGTTGTATCTTTCTCATGAATTCTGAGCAGTTTCCTTTATCTTTCTCCCTACTCTGAGAAATGGTGAAATGAAGAGATAATTTGGATGTGCTAAAGTTAAAATATAAAATAAATTGTGATGGTTTTCCAACTCCGTTCTTAATTTACTTTTTGATTTGTCCAATTGAATTGTTAAAATATGTTGTAAAACATATGATCCAGAAAATGGAGTATGAGTTCTACAACAGAGTAATAATCACATTTAATTCCATGAAGGAGTATTTCATTCATGGAATTAAGTGCAAATAAATTGGAAAATATACATTGTTGGGTGTAGAATTGGAGATATTTAGGGTGACAATCTAAAATCCCCAATTTGGTCTTAGTGTTTAAGAACTAAAGTGAAAGTTAGCCTTCAGGGGAAGGGAAGTGGGAGCTGTGGAATGAGAGCCAGTATCCTCCTAGCCTAGCCACAAGTTTAGGGACTAAACTTGAGATTAGCCAATGATTTTCTATATCACTAAATCAGGGTAGAGAATTAAAATTGCTCCTATTTGGCACAATATATATTTAAACCATTTATCTCATCTCAATTTACCAAAAACTCATTGTAGTGGAAAGGATGCTTTTTCATATTAGAAAACTTCATCACATAAATATAGTTTAGTGGTTATTATTTTAAACTTTGCATAAATTTTACTAGTAGTTAATAATTTAGTTCTGATAGTATCTCAAACATTCAAAATTAATGGCAATAATTTCATTTTATTTCTGTGAATTTCCTAGTTAATTTATCATTTCTAATTTAAACCTTCCTTGTGTGATCGATATTTGGGGCTTCAAATAGAAAGTCTTATATTACTTGATAACTATACATATATTTGCGTAGAATCCCTACATTAAGTGCTTAACATTCTTATTCATAAAATACCACATTAAGTGCTTAACATTCTTATTCATAAAATACCATGGAAGACGCCACACATTACATAAACCAAAGGGCATTCTTCTAAAAGCGAATATACCATAAGGACTGGTAAAAGTTGTTTTCTCTTGATCCTCAAGAGCTATTTGTATTTGGTGATAACCAATATATCCATCCAAAAAACAAAAGTAAGTATGCCCAGCTAGTTTATCCAGTATTTGATTTAGAAAGGGTAGTGAAAAATGATCTTTCCTAGTGGTGAGATTTAATTTTTATAATCAATGTATATTTATCATCCTTTGACTTGTCTTGTTGGTATTAACTCATTATGTTCATTCAAATTCATATTCACTCCACCTCTCTTAGGAACACATTAAATTGGACTAACTAATGCACTATCTGAAACAGGGTAGATAATTACAGCATCTAACCACTTTAGAATTTCCTTCTTAACAACTTCTTTCATAATAGGATTCAATCTTCTTTAAGGATCAGCCCTGGATTTGCAGTTCTCTTCCATATGAATTCTATGCATTCAAATTGAAGGACTGACTTCTTCTATATCAGCAATTGTCCATTATTGACCTCACTTTTGGTAGAGGTTTAGTTTTTCCTCTTTAGTAGCCTAAGATCTAGCCATAGGACTTTCCTATTGACTATTCTTAGAAAACTAGATAAGGAACCCTCACCATTAGAAATTCTACACTCCTCTTTGCTTAGCTTGAAGTTCCACATATTGGTCATAACCTCTAGCACTTAGTAGGTGGGGTCATTATGGGGGAACTCAAGACGAGTCACCCTTAGGACTGCTGGACCTTAGGGTTGACCCTAGGTGTTGGTCTAGAGCTTAAGGTACATACTCGCACTCACAATATCTCACTATCCTAAATTTAAACTTCTAGGCTTTGATCCCTTGATACTTTTGGAGACTCATGTAGATGGCCCCATAAATCCATTAGCCCTTGGCTAGGGTTTGGCTAAGATCACTACATAGAGGACCCAAAATGGGATTTCCATTGGTCCATGGCTTATTTATGGTGGTTGGTACTCCAACTCTACCAAGATACCCAACTTATTCTTTTGCCCCTAAATTCCCTCAAATTACCTAGATACCCTTGCGACTCCAAATTTGACCAACATTTCTAAATCTACCCAAAAGACCCAACTTCGTTCATAAATCATTTTCAAAACAACCTGAAAACACCCAAACTACCCAAAATCACCAAAATTGGCCAAATTACCAAAATACCCCTCCTTACCCTAAATTCCAAAAAATCCCAAATATTCTCAAAAACCCCCCAAATATTCACAATTTCATATTTCTCAACTATTACATGACCCAATTTGGCCAATTTGACCATCTTTGACCAAAACCCCCAAATTGCCTTTTAAAGGCCCATATTTTCCCCAAATTACCTCAAATGTCTATCCAATTGGTCTCAATTTCCCCCAATTTCAATTCTAAACTAAAATTCACTCTTGATGTGACCAATCTAGACCAAATCCAAGCTCAATTAGCCCATCATTTGAACCCAATTTTGAGTTGGGCCAAAAATCCCAATTTTGGCCCCATGACTTGGTTCCACCAAATTGAACACATGGCCTACTCCATTTGCCACAATTTGTGTTGAAAAAATGTTTATAACATCCCCATACATCAAAATTGACCTTCAATCGGTCTTGGTGAGGCCTCAATTTCATTTGATTTCAACCTAAGTTCAAAAGGCCCCAAATTTGCCCCAAATTGGCCATGTCTCAAAATTTCACCAAACTGATGGCCTTAGCCCCAAAATTTCCACTCTATCCCTTCATAAAAAATCTTCATAACATCTCCCTTGATCATTTGAACTATTAAATTTGGATTTAGCCCAAGGCTAGCCCAACCTAGACCCATGTCTAGCCTAACATGCCCAAATTGACCAAATTTCAAAAATCCCTCAAATTGACCTACCAATTGAACTCAAAATCACTTCAACCCTTCACCAAAAATCTTCATAACAATCATCTACACAATGTTGATCAATCAATTAGGTCAATTGACATGGCTAACCTAGCCCAAACCCAAGCTTTGATCAATTGAACCCACATTGAACCCATGCATTAAAAATGACCTAACTACCCCAAAGTCACCAAATTAATGACTCTACAGCCATTAGTTGGACCCTAGTGACCACCCTAAACCTCCTAAAACCACCTAAACTAAGCCATGGACCAAAGGTCCCCTACATTAATGGATTTCATGCCATATTTGCTTAAGCTTAGGTTATTTTTGCCAAAACAAAGACTAAACACATTAAGTTGATGTGACATATTCCACTGGCTCACCTAACCTCCCTAGCCACCTCCCCTGGCCGGCCGACCATCCTAGTGGCCAAGAAATGGCCAAACCGAGAGCCACCCCCATGGGATTAAACCCAATTCAAACCTAGAAGCCACATCATCCAAATTGAAGCTTAGAGCCTCTCTGCCCTCCACCTAGGCAGCACATTTCACCCCCGAATTGGCCATGGCAGCAAGCCTAAGTCCATTTTTATAAAATGCTCCCCTCCACGGCCATGGAGGGAGAGCTGAAAATTCCTCTAAGATACTTCCCCAAATTGATCCCAAAGCCTCTTTGAGACCTCCTCAGTGAAACCCAACTACCACATCACCCTGAACCCCCTTTTCGGAGCCCAATTTTTTAGCTCAAAACCTTGCCAGAGACAGGACAAAGCTCTCCACACCTCTAAACTCCATTAAACTCAAATTAAACTCATCCACACCTTCACTACATTGAGAGAAGCCAAAGCCCTATCAAATCCCCCTTCCACAGAGCCCCTAGCATAGCTCTAGACCAATACCAGAAATCGGCCTTAGTCGAATTTGAGTCTAGGAATTTCACAAAGACTAGAGGCTCAATCCCCAGCCTCCTTGGACCCAAAAAAATGTGCCAAGAACCTCTGATTGCAGCTTCACTTCTCAGAGCCAAGGTATAAAACTTCTCCTCCTCCCGAGCCTATTTTGATTCTCCATTTAATTAGGCTTAATTTAAATGCATGATTACCATATATATATGTTTGTCTCACTTAGACTAGTCCATAGGATCAAATACAAGGCGATTTGGTTGAGTATAAGCTGAGATCTTAGGGTTTTAGTGTGGACGGTTACAGAATCACTCTATCGGGGACGATGACGGGGAGCCGTGAATCGCGCGTGTATCGGATGGACGGAGGAGATCGAGCCGGACAATGTTTCTTTAAATGAACCGCGGGCCGAGTTAACGACTACGTGGATGGCGGCATCCAACCAGAGCGCGCCACGCATGCTTTCAGAGCTACCTAGGATACAGTCAGTGCCACACGTTTAAATAGATAAATAGAGATTTACGAAAAATCAGAAAATGATCTCTAGCTTTAAAAATTTATATCTTGGTGTAGAAAATTCATAAAAATAAAAAAAAAAATATTTTCTTGCTCAGTGAACAGAGGAGAACAATGTGGAAATGATTTGGAGTCTATTTGATGCATATTTTATTTTTATTTAATTAAACACTAATTTGGATGTTTTGATTCTCCATGCATGTAGTAATCTCAACATTGCTTGAAATTTTAGCATTTTGTTACCTCTGTCTTAGAAAACATTATCTGATTTTTCCAATGCAGAGGAGGTCTCTAGAGAGAGAATCATATTTTTCAAGTTTATGTGCATTATTTGCTTAAAATAATCATGGAAATTAGCATGCTGCTTAAAAAAATCCATGAAAATTTTGGAATATTTAAGATGACCAGAGAACCTTTAAGAAAATTTCTCATGAGCCAAGTCATTCAAAATACACCTAATCTTTACAAACCCTAAATAACTAAAATAATTAATTGTGAAAAATACAAATAACAAAATGACTTGATTTTTTATCTCCACTATTATTTAGGATCTAGAGAACTCACCATAAAAATTTTAAAGCATTTTGAGTTCATTTAGTAACGTAAGTTGATTTTTTAAAGATAAATAACATTTTTGGCACTAAAATGATTTTTAATAATTAAAATATAACTTAAAAAATTATAAATCTTAGTTTTTTGAGTTATTTGTGATCAGAGATATTTTCTAAAAATAAAATTGAGTTTAAAATAAAAATTTGATTTTTAGCCTATTTTAAATATATAAATAATTAAAAATCCATAAAAATTGCAAAAATAATAAAATTCATGGAAATGCTCTAAATTGCTCCCTAAGCACTTAGGAACAATTGAGATATTTTTCCTGATTTTTTAAATAAAGATACTGAATTTTAGAGCTTCAAAATATTTTTTAACGCTAAAAATGGGTTTTCATTAAAAATAATTCCAATAAATCAAATAAAACTCATAAAAATATAAAGTTTTCTCCTCTGGGTTCTCTGACCTCAGGAAGATTTTTCAAAAATATAAAACTTAATTCTACCCTTTTAAAATATTTTATATTTAATAAATACCCCCGAACTTAAAATTCAAATAAAATTCCAAAAATCATGAAATTTGGTACAAAAGCTTCTCTGGTCTAGGTCTACCTCTAGTANACGAAGATTTTTGATGACCTCATTCGAAACCAAGTAGAATGCTACGTGGATGCTTTGGTCATCAAAAGTAAATGAAAAATAAACCATTTGTACGATTTGAGGATCGTGTTCAAACGGTTACGACGATATGACCTTAAAATGAACCCCTTAAAGTGCGCCTTTGGCGTTACCTCCGGGAAATTTCTGGGATTCATTGTCCGTCATCGGGGAATCGAGATCAAATCAAAAATAATTAAAGCTATCTTGGAAATCCCACTTTCTAAAACTTTGAAACAACTACGTTCCTTCCAGGGGATGTTGGCATATCGGAGACGCTTTATTTCTAATCTCTTAGGTAGGTGTCAGCCTTTCTCGGCATTAATTAAAAAGGATGCCAAATTTATTTAAAAAGAAAAATGCCAGCGGGCCTTTGAGGACGTTAAACAATATCTAATGACCCCTCCTTTCTTGGCAGCCCCTATCCCGAGGAAACCGTTAATACTTTATACCACAGCTTTAGATGACTCTCTCGGAGCCCTATTAGCCCAAGTCAATGATGAGGGTAAAGAAAATGCAATCTACTACTTGAGTCGTTGCCTAATACCGACGGAGATAAGGTATCCACCTATTGAGATGCATTGTCTGGTGTTAATTTTTGCACCTCAAAAGCTTAGACATTACATGCTTTCTCATAAGATTACCCTCATCTCAAAAGTTAATCCATTCCAATATTTGATGACCCAACCAACACTCTCCTGGCGTTTAGCAAGATGGTCAATGATCTTATTGTAATTTGATATAACTTTTGTTCCCCTCCATGCTATCAAGGGACAAATACGAGCAAAATTTCTTGCTGCACACCCAATGCCAGCTGGGTCATCTCTCAATGACGAGTTACCAGACGAGCAAATACTACAGATGGAATTCTCCAGTACGCAACGTTGGGAGATGTACTTTGACGGTGCTTTGTGAGCCAAAAAAGATAAAGGATCATGCACAATTTTACCAGGCAAAGTATGGATTGGTTTGATATTTATCACACCAGATAAGGGTATGTTGAGGTCCTCATACCACCTAACAGAGTCGTGCACCAACAATGAAGCAGAATATAAAGCTTTAATCACCGGGTTGGAAATGGCATTCTCAATGGATATAACAAACATAGCCATCTATGGAGACTCCCAACTCGTCATCCAACAAGTCGCCGGACAATACAGAATTCTAAAACCAAGAATAGTAGAATATCATCAATACACGATGAAGTTTCCAGAGCAAATTATCGATGTGAACTTCTACCGGATTCCTAGGGGAGATAATGCCCATGCCGACGCTCTAGCAAAACTTACTAAGGAAATGACATGTCCCTCGAAGGATTCCATTGAAGTCACAGTGCAAGGAAGATGAGTTTTGTCTCAGATCGACCTCAAAACTCTACGTAAGATCGAAAAAGAAGAAATAATAAATACAATTACAGACATCAATGAAGATTAGCGCAAGCCATTAATAGAGTATTTGTATATTAAAAGCTACCAGAAAACAAGTCTGAGGCGCACCACATCACAACAAGGGCCATGTCTTACGCCCTGATGGGAAACATTCTCTACAGAAGATCATTTGACCAGATGTGGCTACGATGTTTGAGCAAACCCAAAGCACAGAATATTGTCAAAGAAGTAAATTTCGTATTGTGTGGCGCTCAGCAGTCAGGGCTGAAAATGAAAATGAAGATCAAAAGACTCGGATATTATTAGCCAGACATGATGTCCGATTGCATGGATACAACTAGAAAATGTCACTAATGCCAAGTGCATGGGGTGGTCTTACACCAGCCTCCGAATGTTCTACACCCAACTATTGCCTCGTGGCCATTCGAGTGTTGGGGCACAAACATAATAGGTCCGATAGACCCTCCATCTTCCAAAGGACACAGGTTTATACTTGTCGCAACAGATTACTTCTCCAAATGGGTGGAGGAAGTACCGTTACGTGAGGTTACGGCATAACATGTCCATAAATTTTTCAAAAGCGAAATCGTCTACCATTTCAGAGTACCACAAAGAATAATTTCTGACAATGGGACAGCTTTCAGAAACACAAAGATCATCAATTTAATCAAAAGACATGGGATAGATTGGAGATACTCTGCGATTTACTATCTTAGAGCAAATGGTCTGGCTGAGGCTTTCAACAAAACAATGATATAGATTTTGAAGAAAACACTAAATGAAAACAAAAGGGATTGGCACAACAAACTATTAGAAGCCTTGTGGGCCTACCAGAAGACTTTCAGGACTCCCACTCAATGTACACCCTATATGCTCGTGTACGGAGCCGAGGCCGTGCTACTGCTAGAAATCCAAACACCATCTCCTAGAGTCGCCATTGTCAATCAACTCACAACGGAAGAAAGTGTAAAACTTGGACTTGAAGAACTGGAGAGTCTCGAGGGAAAATAACTAGAAGCACAACAACATTTGGAGCTTTACCATGCGAAGATGGTATAAGCTCATGGCAAATTGGTCCGACCAAGGGCATTCAAAGTTGGTGACCTTGTACTTGTGCTCAAAAGACCTATTCTTGCATGTCACAAAAGAGGTGGTAAATTTTAGCCAACTTGGGAGGGACCATTTGTCATTGAAAAGGTCTACACATGATGAGCCTACCAGTTAGTGGACTTCCAAGGCGAAAGACCCATGTTACAAATAAATGGATAATATTTAAAACCTATAACGCAACCTGATGCCGCTTGCCTTCGCTTGCTTTGAAACTTTGAAACTTTGATTGTTTTGGGGTTATCTATGTGGCCAAATATCTATGACCGGGGCCAAATTTTGTAATTAACCTCAATATAAAGAAAATTTTGAGAAAAATATTTTAAACTTCAAATTTTCTCCATTCTACCTTTTGAACTTAATATTTCACTAAATTAAACAAAACTCATACATAAAGTAAACGATTAATTTCACCAAAATAAACTAAAATTTACTTTAATAAATACATTGTTTTGTTCTTGTTCATGACAAATTTTGGCCCACTGACATTTTTCCTGTCGTCTGCAGAAAAATGTCGGGACACAGGCTGATCTTTGCTTTCAAAGATGGTTGGAGCCTCGCACAAAATGAGGAGATGGCGCCGTAGGGCGGCACCATAGATTTCAACATGGATTTTAACTAGGTTAACAGGGACTACGAAGGTCTTCTCATGGATGTAGTTAGCTCCAAAGAGAAAGAGGGATTGCCTTCACTACTGAGGGTGACTGCTAAAGATAATGTATCACACAAAGGCAAGAACGTGATAACAGAGCAAGATCCGATGGAAGGGCCCAGCCTTTTGCCCTCAATGGTAGCTACACTAGTCAGGGGCCTAATAGCCGCTAATAACGAATGACTGCCAAGTAATTTGCTTTGCATGACGCAACACAGGATCGCCAACCACAAGAAGTAGAGAGATTTTCTACGATAAGAACTCAGACGTCAGAGAAAGACGAACAACTTACTCTCCCCTATTCTTGATGGGCATATTTTACATCCAGACCTGAAAAAAACTTCTGCTAGCCTACTTACCACGGATGAAGAACCATGGTTCATGACAGAGTCAAATACATTTTCAGTTCTAGATGTTCTATGCAAGGGTTGCCCAACGTGCAATGTTGAAGTACCGACAGGGACATTAGCCACAAGGGCATTTGTAGAATGCCCAAATTGTAATGTTCTAAATTTATAACGTTTCAGTTCATTGGAAGATNAACAAAACTCATACATAAAGTAAACAATTAATTTCACCAAAATAAACTAAAATTTACTTTAATAAATACTTTGTTTTGTTCTTGTTCATAACAAATTTTGGCCCACTGACGTTTTTCCTGTCGTCTGCAAAATGTTGGGACACAGGCTGATCTTTGCTTTCAAAGATGGTTGGAGCCTCGCACAAAATGAGGAGATGGCGCCGCAGGGCGGCACCATAGATTTCAACATGGATTTTAACCAGGTTGACAGGGACTACGAAGGTCTTCTCATGGATGTAGTTAGCTCCAAAGAGAAAGAGGGATTGCCTTCACTGCTGAGGGTGATTGCTAAAGATAATGTATCACACAAAGGCAAGAACGTGATAACAGAGCAAGATCTGATGGAAGGGCCCAGCCTTTTGCCCTCCATGGTATCTACACTAGTCAGGGGCCTAATAGCCGCTAATAACGAATGACTCCCAAGTACTTTGCTTTGCATGACGCAACGCAGGATCGCCAGCCGCAAGAAGTAGAGAGATTTTCTACGACAAGAACGCAGTCGTCAGAGAGAGACGAACAACTTACTCTCCCCTATTCTTGATGGGCATATTTTACATCCAGATCTGAAAAAAACTTCTGCTAGCCTACTTACCACGGATGAAGAACCATGGTTCATGACAAAGTCAAATACACTTTCAGTTCTAGATGTTCTATGCAAGGGTTGCCCAACGTGCAATGTTGAAGTACCGACAGGGACATTAGCCACAAGGGCATTTGTAGAATGCCCAAATTGTAATGTTCTAAATTTATAACGTTTCAGTTCATTGGAAGATTATACCTTCAACACCAATGGGTCTCAGACTTCTGATTTTATGATGGATGAGCCATACGTCCCATTGGGGACATATCAGTATGTATCATGGAGCTCAGTGTCGTACAACCCGCTAGATGTTGAGTCTCGTGTTCCAGATCAGCCAGCGCCAGTTTTGGTTCCTGCCAATGCTTGAAGGGACGAACGCCTGCAACAGCTACCGACCCCTGGTATGATGGAGTTCTACAAGATAAGTAAAGTAAATAAAAGAGAATTTGAATTTTACAAATAAGTTCAAGGAAAATTCGTCAACATACTGGAAGGCCTGGAGCTGTATACCAGGGTCTTCTCCGAGAGTGAAGAAAGAAGCATTCTGGACTGCATCTTTGATTTGAGAGATAGAGGCCGAGCGGGCCTTCTCATGGAAAGAACATATTCTAAGCTGAAGAAATGGATGAGAGGAAACGGGAGAATCACCATTTAGTGTGGCTACTGTTATAACTTCACAAATGATAGATAGAGGAATCCGCCTCAGATCCCCAAACACGATCAAGTAGATCTGCTACCGCCAATGATAAAGTGGATGATCAACAGAATGGTCAAATGAATTATTCTGCCTGCTACCTGCATCCCAAATAGTTGTATTATCAACATCTAAGAAAAGGGTGATTGCATTCCTCCACACATTAATCATCATGATTTTGTAAGACCCTTTCGCACGGTCTCATTCTGAGCAAGAGTAATATTTTATTTGGGAAAGAAATTGACATCATTGGCCCTTGTGAGTTCAGAGGTTCTATGGAGATTCCTCTACCAGTCGGTTCAGTGCTCATTCTTAAAGGCAACGGTGCAGACATCGTCAAACATTGCATTCTAGAGGTACGACATCGTAGGGTGTCTATGACTTTCCGCAGGATGGATGACAGCAAAATGCCATATGGATTCTAGCCAGACCCGGAACTGGAAGAGTTACTGCCATATGAGCTATGAGAAGGTTGTACCTCTAAGTACATGTGAAGGGAACTCTTATCCTGGAGCATGATTTAGNCAATTCTCTACCTACATCTTTGAGATAGGAGTAAGACTCCCCTTTATGGAACATTGCATCCTATTCTCAACACCTTTTCGAGATTGGTGTAAGTCCCCTCAACGGCTTCCAATTGTCTACCAATCCCTTTCGAGATTGGTGTAAGTCCCCTCAACGGCTTCCAATTCTCTACCAACCTCTTTGAGATTGGTGTAAGTCCCCTCAAGGGCATCCAATTCTCTACTCACACCTTTTAAGATAGGAATAAGACCCCCACCATGGCATCCTACTCTCAATCTTTGAAGTCATCACANCATGCGTTGGTTCAGAATTTCAATGAACAAAGAATGAAACAAAAAATCTTTAACAATAAATAAAATTCAAATTTAAATAATCACAAATAAATAAACAACAAAATAAATTTATTTTGAAAATCAACCAATTAAAACTAAAACATTAAAGACATATTTTGAAATATTAAATGTGATAAAAACAACACGAAAAGGAAACGAAATTATTGAGTGGATTCTCTCATTTTCGGAGTTTCTTACTATTTGTGCGTCCAACACAACTAGCTTTATCTACATTAACTCTCTTCACATCCCCGCAGAATTTCACATTCTGCATAAAACACCACCAACCTCTACAAATCTTCTTCAACAAAATCAACCTTTTCACATGATACATTTCTAGAAATTCAAAATCACAAACTCTCTACACATGTGATTCTTGGGGTCAGCAACCAAATTTTGAGTCCCCATATCCGAAGATTGGTGTAAGGCCCCTCCACGGCTTCCAATTCTCTACCTACATCTTCGAGATTGGAGTAAGACTCCCTTTTATGGAACATCGCATCCTATTCTCAACACCTTTCGAGATTGGTGTAAGTCCCCTCCACGGCTTCCAATTCTCTACGTACATCTTTGAGATAGGAGTAAGACTCCCCATTATGGAACATCACATCCTATTCTCAACACCTTTCGAGATTGGTGTAAATCCCCTCCACGGCTTCCAATTCTCTACCTACATCTTTGAGATAGGAGTAAGACTACCCTTTATGGAACATTACATCCTATACTCAACACCTTTTCGAGATTGGTGTAAGTCCCCTCAACGGCTTCCAATTGTCTACCAATCCCTTTCGAGATTGGTGTAAGTCCCCTCAACGGCTTCCAATTCTCTACCAACCTCTTTGAGATTGGTGTAAGTCCCCTCAAGGGCATCCAATTCTCTACTCACATTTTTTAAGATAGGAATAAGACCCCCACCATGGCATCCTACTCTCAATCTTTGAAGTCATCACCTACACACTGATTCCCATTCTTTATAAATACCGAAAATTTCATAACTCAAAATTCGCTCTCCGATCCTCAGCGAGAGTCATTACTCCTTGATTTCAATCAGGCGATCACTTGTTAATTCCCCATCAGAAACAAATCACACACACAAACCTACACATATTTTCGGGTATGTTGACTTAGGAGTTTGTATTAGTTTTTGTTGATCTCGTCGGTCAACGCCAATATGCGCGGTGTGCTTGCCCAACACACCCCACCTATTGGGGGTCCATTTTTTGACCTCACTTTTGGTTGAGGTTTAGTTCTTCTTCTTTAGTAGCCTAAGGTCTAGCCATAGGGCTTTACTATTTACTATTCTTAGAAAACTAGACAAGTCTCACCATTAGAAATTCTACACTCCTTTTTACTCAACTTGAAGTTCCACATATTGGTCCTAACCTCTTGCACTTAGTAGGTCGGGTCATTATGGGGGAACTCAAGATGAGTCGCCCTTAGGACTATTGGACCTTAGGTTTGACCCTCGGTGTTGGTCTAGGGCTAAGGCACTCACTTGCAATCACTTACACTCACAATCACTCACAACCCTAAACCTAAGCTTCTAGGCTTTGGTCCCTTGATACTTTTTGGAGACTCCTGTAGATGGTTCCCTAAATCCACTAGCCCTAGGCTAGGGTTTAGCTAAGACCACTACATTCCATTGGTCCATCGCTTATTAATGGTGGTTGGCACTCCAACTTTACCAAGATACCCAACCTACTCTTTTGCCCCTAAATTCCCCCAGATTACCTAGATACCCGTAGGACCCCAAATTTGGCCAAAATTCCCAAATTTATTCAAAATACCCAACATGATTCAAAAATCATTTCAAACACCTTGAAAACACCCAAACTACCTAAAATCACCAAAATTTGTCAAATTACCAAAATACCCCTCCTTGCCCCAAAATTCTAAAAATTCCAAAAAATCCCAAAAATTCCTAAAACCTCCCAAATATTTGCAATTTCATTTTTCCCAACTATCATATGGTCCAATTTGATCATCTTTGATCAAAACCCCCAAATTTCTCTTTGNTACCCAACATGATTCAAAAATCATTTCAAACACCTTGAAAACACCCAAACTACCTAAAATCACCAAAATTTGTCAAATTACCAAAATACCCCTCCTTGCCCCAAAATTCTAAAAATTCCAAAAAATCCCAAAAATTCCTAAAACCTCCCAAATATTTGCAATTTCATTTTTCCCAACTATCATATGGTCCAATTTGATCATCTTTGATCAAAACCCCCAAATTTCTCTTTGAAGGCCCATACTTTCCCCAAATCACTCCAAATGTCTTGTCAATTGATCTCAATTTACCACAATTTCAATTATAAACTCAAATTCAACATTATATGCCCAATATAGACCAAATCCAAGCTCAATTGGTCCATCATTTAGCCCCAAGTTTGATTTAAACCAAAAACCCAATTTTGGCCCCGACTTGGTTCCACCAAATTGAACCCATAGCCCACTCAATTGGCCACAATTTATATTGAAAAA
>JXCR01054252.1:26972-44618 GCA_002079205.1 Phalaenopsis hybrid cultivar | reverse complement strand
TCATTTTTGACCATTTTGGCAACTCATAACTTTTTAGCTTGTGTAAAAACAACCCATATTTGTTTAGTTTATGTTTTGATGTTGGGATGAGTTGGGTGATAAAATAATGACAAGCAATAAGAACCTTTGGATAAGAGCTTGTTTTTGTCCTAATCTGATTTGAGCATTAGGAACAAAAGGACATCTTATGTTTGTTGCACATTATTCNCAATAAAAAGAATCTTTAGTGTCAAAACTATTGCAGAAATTTTCAAGAGAACACTAGTTCCCTGGAAAAAAATGTTGCTATAAACATTAAAGTACTAAAGCGAGAAGAATGGAGAAAATCCGCTTCTTCTCAACAGCTGTGTAAATGCTTTTTGGCTAAATTATGTGAGTCTTCCACTTCATATATCTCCCGTGTTTTTAAAATTAGTTCAAACATAATCTGGATGATAAACACTGGGGATGCTGATCACATGACTAACTCTTTCATTGATATCTCTTCTTGTATACCCTGCCCACAAAACCATAAAATAAATACAATTGATGATAACCTTGCAGTTAGTGATCTATAAACTCTCTATCTTCACTTCCATTGCTATATGTTCTCCATTTAGCAGTATCATCCATGAACTTTTCGTCTATTAAAATATTGTCATATGATTTAAGGATCGAATCATAAGGAAGATGATTGGGCATACTAAGAAATNCAATAAAAAGAATCTTTAGTGTCAAAACTATTGCAGAAATTTTCAAGAGAACACTAGTTCCCTGGAAAAAAAAGTTGCTATAAACATTAAAGGACTAGAGCGAGAAGGATGGAGAAAATCCGCTTCTTCTCAACAGCTGTGTAAATGCTTTTTGGCTAAATTATGTGAGTCTTCCACTTCATATATCTCTCGTGTTTTTAAAATTAGTTCAAACATAATCTGGATGATAAACACTTGGGAAGCTGATCACATGACTAACTCTTTTATTGATATCTCTTCTTGTATACCCTGCCCACAAAACCATAAAATAAATACAATTGATGATAACCTTGCAGTTAGTGATCTATAAACTCTCTATCTTCACTTCCATTGCTATATGTTCTCCATTTAGCAGTATCATCCATCAACTTTTCGTCTATTAAAATATTGTCATATGATTTAAGGATTGTCATATGATTTAAGGATCGAATCATAAGGACGATGATTGGGCATACTAAGAAACTTGAATGACTCTCTTGTTTGGGCATAATAAGTAATATTACTTAATCTAGTCTCAATCATCTAAAATTATGGTACAAGAAAACACAGATTTGACTCCACTATTTTCGAATGATCTCCACTATATTCGAATGATTCATACATCATTTATTGTACAATAATCTATATTTACAACACAATTCAATAAAATGAAGTTAAAGAGCTTTAATCTTAAGCTGTATTAAGTGCTCCAAACACAACACAATTTCCTAATTTCCCAAGTTACTCAAAAATCAATTCCCTTTTCCCTAATGCACACTAATGTTTAGGAACCATTTTGTATCCCTATATTAATGGTTTTAAATGTCTTGTGCTTTTATAGGTTGCTCAAATCCAACTTGAGTTCTTCTCATGAAAATAAATCTGATGCGAGTACACTGTTACTCATGTTTTATAAAAGGTTTCTTACCCAATTTAAAGTTATTACTAAACATTTTAGATCTGATGATTGGACATAATATTTTAATTTAGCCGAAACTTTCCTCCACAAAAATGACATCATTCATTATGCATTTTGCACTGACACCCCATAATAAAATGAGCATAAAGATAAAATTGTCGTATCCTTGAAACTAGTGAATTCATACTCTTTTGAGCCGAATGTGTGAAATTTTATTTGGAAAAGCCACTTTATTTGCTACATTTCTAAGAAACCGCGTCCAGTAGAATTTTGCAAAACAAAACCCCCGTCTTACCAAATTTTTTCCTGACATTCCACACTCTATTTTTACTTAAACTTCTGAGAGTGGTACATACATCTATCGACAAGATCAATAACCATGAGATGCATCTTTATTAGATACTTCTCGACCCAAATGGGAATAAGTGTGACCACTCCAATATTAAAATNCAAGAAAACACAGATTTGACTCCACTATATTCGAATGATCTCCACTATATTCGAATGATTCATACATCATTTATTTTAAATATAATCTATATTTACAACACAATACAATAAAATGAAGTTAAAGAGCTTTAATCTTAAGCTGTATTAAGTGCTCCAAACACCACACAATTTCCTAATTTCCCAAGTTACTCAAAAATCAATTATTTTTTCCTTAATCCACACTAATGTTTGGGAACCATTTTGTATCCCTATATTAATGGTTTTAAATGTCTTGTGCTTTTATAGGTTGCTCAAATCCAACTTGAGTTCTTCTCATGAAAATAAATCTGATGCGAGTACACTCTTACTTATGTTTTATAAAATGTTTCTTACCCAATTTAAAGTTATTAATAAACATTTTAGATCTGATGATTGGACATAATATTTTAGTTTAGCTGAAACTTTCCTCCACAAAGATGACATCATTCATTATGCATCTTGCACTGACACCCCAGAATAAAATGAGCATAAAGATAAAATTGTCGTATCCTTGAAACTAGTGAATTCATACTCTTTTGAGCCGAATGTGTGAAATTTTATTTGGAAAAGCCACTTTATTTGCTACATTTCTAAGAAACCGCGTCTAGTAGAATTTTGCAAAACAAAACCCCCGTCTTACCAAATTTTTTCCTGACATTCCACACTATTTTTACTTAAACTTCTGAGAGTGTTACATACATCCATCGACAAAGATCAATAGCCATGAAATGCATCTTTATTAGATACTTCTCGATCCAAATGGGAATAAGTGTGACCACTCCAATATTAAAAAAAATTCATTCCCTAAGATACTACATTTTGCTGAAAATTAAGGGTTTTATGATCAAGAATGCATTTAGAGGAAGCCTTCGAATGAGGAAAACTTGCATTTTCTTGTATTAATCTCATAACCAGCTAACCAGCCCAAGAAGTCTTTAGTTGGCCCAAGGCTTTCTTTTAGATAATAGCCTCCTTAGATCAATAAAATCCTTTCTAATAAACCCATGCCATATCTACAAATATATTACAAAGGAAAGAAAGAACAACATTTCAACACCAAATCAACACCAAATCAACACATTCTCAACCATCCAAATCCTTGCATGATCAATTACCGAGTTGTGGAGGCATAATTTTTACCCTTGAAATTTTAACCCATCATGAAATCAGTCTTCCTATTGTAGNCAAAGGAAAGAAAGAACAACATTTCAACACCAAATCAACACATTCTCAACCATCCAAATCCTTGCATGATCAATCACCGAGTTGTGGAGGCATAATTTTTACCCTTGAAATTTTAACCTATCATGAAATCAGTCTTCCTATTGTAGTAAGAAAGAAAAGCTGAACATTTAACCATCACCAATAGCCAATTTTATTTTGCTTTTCAAATATTTCTCTCTCCCATAAAACCTTTACCAAGGGTTAATTTGCTAGTTTTTTTAATGCAGTGTGTTGGGCTTACTCAAGGATGTTTGGGTGGTTGTGAAATAAATTTAGGAGATATATGGTTGTAAATAGAATAAATCTAAATATTCATATTAATATATTTCTTAATATGCATTTTTATATAAGATATCTTTTATTAAATTTTTTTTAAGGCAAGTGGATGGTTCAACAAAGATACAAGGTTGGTAAGTCTGGTGACTATGGGCATGGGATCAACANGTTAATTTGCTAGTTTTTTTAATGCAGTGTGTTGGGCTTACTCAAGGATGTTTGGGTGGTTGTGAAATAAATGTAGGAGATATATGGTTGTAAATAGAATAAATCTAAATATTCTTATTAATATATTTCTTAATATGCATTTTTATATAAGATATCTTTTATTAAATTTTTTTTAAGGCAAGTGGATGGTTCAACAAAAATACAAGGTTGGTAAGGCTGGTGACTATGGGCATGGGATCAACTCCATAGGATCACAAGAAATCAACTTTGCATGTGTTAGGGGGTCACTGGTTATGAAGCATGGACATGAATACATGGACACGACACAATACGATATGGTGACACGACATAATTGAAAAAAAAAATTAGGACACGACCGTCATAGACAAATTTTTATATTTAATTAATTATTAATATGAAAAAATATATTGTTTCATTATTCTTTATTAAAAATATCACAACAAAATTTATGCCAAAATATTTATATTATAAAACATTATGATTATGAAAATTAGTTTCAAAAATCATATATAATGTGTTTTAAAAGAGTTCATGCAACTTATAGTCCAATTTCTCTATTAAAATTTTAAAACCCTATAATTATAAAGACGAAATTACTAATGCTCGGCTTCACTGAATTTTGGATACATATTTCCGACGCTCGATTTTCATGAATCGTAGAGGGAGCTTTAACATGACGGGAAATGTGGCGGTTTCGACTATGAGGCATAATTAAGGCTATACATATATTTATAAATTTTTAGCTTCAAATGTGCTCGGCTTCACTGAATTCACGTCTGATGCGGTGTTGCCCCGGACATTTTTCCGCTTCAAGAGAATTTAGACATTTTATAGTGTTGGAGAAGTGTCAGGGCGTGTCATACAAATGTCATTGTCCAATACATGTTCGACACGAGTACGAAACGTTTTTAGAAGTGTTGGCGCTACATGGATCACTGGTTGGGATTCCAACAAATTTTTGAGATTGCACGTGTTAGTGTTTAGTGGGTGATGCAGTCTCATTGGCCGGCTAGGTCTTAATCGGCGACATGGTCATTGGGTGGGATTCCAACAAACTTTTGGGATTGCACTTGTTATTTTTGGTGACTGATGGAATCCATTGACAAACAAGATCTTGATGGTGGGCATGGTCATGATGGCACCGACTTTTGGGTTTCTTATGACAAATGGGTTTTGCTTTTCTTAATGCAGGATATATTGACTTAACCCTATATAGATAAATTTTCAATGCACCAAAAATGGCCTAATTGGGGATTTTAAATTCCCGGTAGAAGTACATTAGATATTAATTTTTCTATTATTTATTTTATCGTAGACTTTTACTACATCCAAGAAAATAAACTTCGAGATAAGGAGATCAAAATTTTAAGAACTATCCACAAAGCACTTGAGAATAAAAAAAGGAAAAAAAGACTATAATTGANATGCTCAAATTTATTATTGTAATCTACATGGTGTGATCTTATTGTCGTCATTTATAAGTCACTTATCATTTGATGACATATCTTCATATAATAGGGGATCCTCATCATTCTTCAAACCCTTTCTTTTTAAATTTTATTCTTTAATATCTTGTTGTACATGATATACTCCAATGAATTCATTCTTCAAATTGTTAGACGATTCCTCATTTTTATGTAAACTTAANAATCGATGCTCAAATTTATTATTGTAATCTACATGGTGTGATCTTATTGTCGTCATTTATAAGTCACTTATCGTTTGATGACATATCTTCATATAATAGGGGATCCTCATGATTCTTCAAACTCTTTCTTTTTAAATTTTTATTCTTTAATATCTTGTTGTACATGATATACTCCAATGAATTAATTCTTCAAATTGTTAGATGATTCCTCCTTTTTATGTGAACTTAGTTATGTATGATCTAATTGTGCTGAAGAGCATTCTAGTCGTAATTTTTTAACAGGAATTTTGTAGCTATGTTGTACCATCACCAAATTGAATCCATCATTAAACCATATTTAAAAGAAAACAATATAATTAGACTTTAAATCTTTATTCCTTATTTTAATTAACATATTAAATATTAAAATTTCAACAATATTTTTTAGTTTATTATAGTTCAAAGAAACTTGCCTTATTTCTAAATAGTCAAGCTGTATTTTTATAGCTGGTCTCTCAATTTGGTCAATAATCATCTGTCCATATAATAGTATAGCCCCAACTTGATCTCATGATTGATAAACTTGTTCTTAGCATATTGAAATTGAGGGTTGAAGAAATATCTTGCAACATGCAAATGGTGGAGCTGAAGCTCCCATTTCTCATCGACTATATCCCAAAGTTTTAATCTCTTTTACTCTTAAGTTATGGGCTATTAACTTTGTAGTTGCATCCATTGCATTAAATAAACTATGGCCTTTTTCTTCATCTACCATCTTCAAAATTTGGACAAATGACCTTATTATTGTTATTGAATTTATTATATTAGACCAAAATTTTTTATTCTAAATAAAAATTTTAACATCTTTTTCCTTTTTTTTCTTTGCCCATACACTACTAAACTATTGAGTGGATTGTTTTCCATGGTTGCCTAATTTCCAACATTTTTGTAAAGTCAAACAGGCTGTAACAAATCTTATAGCAATAGGTTGTAGAAGTTCTTCTTTAGAAAATTTTCTCATCAAAGACATTCTCGAGAAAAATTGCAGTGTGCGATAAAGGTTATCTAGTATATGTTTTCTCGTCTTTATTGCATATAATCTAGCATTATTTTTTATAAATTTGGCCATTCAATTTTGTCCAATCTCTTTTATCACTCTATCAAATAGTCCAAAAATATGCTTTACATCATTAGCTTGATTAGATGCTTCTAGAGATTTTATAGAAGTTATGCCATAGGGATTTATTAAAACAATAATTAAACTTTAGTTCTTTAAATTTGACAACAAAAATGATTGTCACTCCAACCCGATTCTAGTTTTTTTTATTTTCTTTCCTGCTTTTCTCTATATTACTCGGCTCCTTCAAACCTCATGTCCTCAAATCATACATGAATAGGAGTTCAAAGCCTCGACCTTAAGCACTTATTAAATGGATCATACTAAAGTAATAAGGGGAGCATTCACATTAAATGAAAGGATGTTCTCATAGAAAATCTTCTAATATCCATGTAGAGGTGTTTGAATGCCATCTCGAACATATTTTAGAGACATCTTTTGAGCTATAACACCCTTTTTTGTCCCCATATTTTTAAAATTTGTAAATATTTGTATACGTCNTTTAGTTCTTTAAATTTGACAACAAAAATGATTGTCACTCCAACCCGATTCTAGTTTTTTTTATTTTCTTTCATGCTTTTCTCTATATTACTCAGCTCCTTCAAACCTTATGTCCTCAAATCATACATGAATTGGAGTTTAAAGCCTCAACCTTAAGCACTTATTAAATAAAGTAATAAGGGGAGCATTCACATTAAATTAAAGGATGTTCTCATAGAAAATCTCCTAATATCCATGTAGAGGTGTTTGAATGCCATCTCAAACATATTTTAGAGACATCTTTTGAGCTATAACACCCTTTTTTGTCCCATATTTTTAAAATTTGTAAATATTTGTATACGTTCAAATTTGTTTGAATTTTGACATAAAATTTTCATTCTATAATTTTATAAGAAATGGTTAGAGATAAGAAGAAAGTCACTATGAATTTTATAAGGATTCAATATAGAAATACAGTGTGCAAGTTGACATGGAAAGCAAGAATAAAATATATATTTATTTGAAATACAATTATTATGAAAATTTAGTTAAAAAAGGTGTTACATTACAAGGATGAAGGAACACCTCTAAAATTCACATGAAAATTTTGAACTGTGCACTGAAGTGCTAGAAACAATGAAAGAGGAGATCCAATTATATATGAATAAATCGACGATGTCAAAAAATATTTTGCACAACAATATGATGATAGAACTAATATCAACTTTTCCTATAGTAATGAACACAGTGCCAATGATACATCATCATTGCAATCAATATTTAGTAAAGATTCACGAGATCCCCTAAATCACTATATGATAAATATAGAAAATTTTAAAAATAGGGTTGAGTGATATAAAATTTAAAATTTTATAGTACTTGGAAGAAGACTATTTGGTGAGAGGCCGGGTGGGAGTGATGACAACAATGGCTATGAAAATAACATGCGGGTGGCTCAAGAGGCAANTGAGTGATATAAAATTTAAAATTTTATAGTACTTGGAAGAAGACTATTTGGTGAGAGGCCGGGTGGGAGTGACGACAACAATGGCTATGAAATTAACATGCGGGTGGCTCAAGAGGCAGCATGCAACAGTGGCAATGATGCAAGCAACTCGTGGTGGCGATAATGTTGAGGATGATTGACCTATGTTTATGAGATCAAATCTTGTGTTGCAAGGGGTGGAGGAGGGCGACAATGGCAACAAGATTATGTGATGGCGATGGCGACAACGANAATGATGCAAGCAACTCGTGGTGGCGATAATGTTGAGGATGATTGACCTATGTTTATGAGATCAAATCTTGTTTTGCAAGCGGTGGAGGAGGGTGACAATGGCAGCAGGATTATGTGATGGCGATGGCGACAACGGCACTGGAATGGCTGACTAGGATGTTATTGTGAGAGAGGAGAGGGGAGATGTTACATGTGAGCGTGCAGGCTGAGCGTGGGTTGCAGCTCTAGGCTAATGTGTCGCACCATCTAATGTAATGAAAAAAAAACCTATACATGAATTAGGCGCATGATTCAATCTAATTGAGGTGAGGCTTGAAGCGCTACTCACTAAATGTTAGACGTACGCCTTGCTTGCCCTGCTCGAGGCGTGCACTTCAATGTGATTTTGGGCTCAATTGCGAAGCATATTTCAAATTGCACAATTTTAAATAGTGTTATTACCAAAGTATTTTTTGATATATTCATCTTCAAATAAGATTTTTTTTTGCTTTTAATGCATTCAGTTTAACTTAGACTTACCATATAAATTTTTAAATTGTATGGCTTCTGCACATCATATATTTTTTTTGCACTTTTAGCTTTTATATAATCATTATGAACCTCAATAGTAATTAAATTTGATCNTTTAACTTAGACTTACCATATAAATTTTTAAATTGTATGGCTTCTGCACATCATATATTTTTTTTTGCACTTTTAGCTTTTATATAATCATTATGAACCTCAATAGTAATTAATTTTGATCACTTTTTATAAAAGCAAATTTATTATTTTAATAATATTTTATACCTCCACCACTGTCTACACACTATTGCACAAGCAATTTTTTGACTTTTCTAGACTTTTATAATAATACTTTTAATGGGACTAGCCATTTTATCTTGCATTGATTTTGGCTCTACTCTATATTGTTATTGTAAANAGCAATTTTTTGACTTTTCTAGACTTTTATAATAATACTTTTAATGGGACTAGCCATTTTATCTTGCATTGAGTTTGGCTCTACTCTATATAGTTATTGTAAATAATGCACTATAGGAGTGAAGCGCAAGTTCAAAACAAATTGTACATGTCGAATTGTTTTGTTGTTTTGTTGTAGCATTATGTGTTTGCCTTGCATAGAAAAGAAATTAATTCAAAATTTTTGGTTCATTCAACATTGATCACAATAATTTGGTGCAAATGTTTGCTTTTTATTGTTTCTCATAATCATTGAATTATTGCCCATTGGTTCTCCGTTTTGTGCTTTTGTCCCACTAAAGCTAGTCACTTTTAGTGATTCTCTTCACAGTTACACCCCTTTTAATTTTTATATGATTGTCACTATTTCTTGTTGTTTATTCTAGTTGCTTCTTATTAAGGATGCATCTTAGTGCATCATATTCATACTCTCTTTTGGCATACATTGCCTTCGCCTCTTGATCTTTAGTTTCTTAATTTTACGAATATATTCGTGAATTTTAAGTATAATATTGCACTTTTTATCTATATTATATTTATATTTGATTCTACTTTGGCTTTTAATTAGTTGAAATCATTGTCATTACACATACATTATATTTGTTGAGAAACTATGTTTCTAATGTTGTTGGATTTGATCTCGTAAATTAAACGATATTATATATATATATATATTTGTTGAGAAAAATGAGTATTCTAAAGCTAACTCTAAATAATGGATATAAGTTTAAATTTAATGTAAATGCAATCATTATGGCTTTTACTATTGTGCTATTCGATTGCTTCCATGAGCCTTTTAGCATGTAAATCATCAACAGCACTCAGAGTAAACACGGTTATTTAATTGTCATCAATATGTTTTGTATGGTACGAATCGTTAGCAATAGCTGATCACTTATTCCATTATGGTACTTGCAGCGAGAGTTCATACTTCGTACATTTATTGGCTGTTGTTTTCTAACTGCAAGGATAAACTTCATGTGTGCTTAAATGCTATTTTCTTATTGACAGGTGACATTCATGGGCAGTATTCTGATCTTCTCCGATTATTTGAATACGGTGGACTCCCCCCACAAGCTAACTATTTGTTTCTTGGTGACTATGTTGATCGTGGCAAGCAGAGCATTGAAACTATATGCCTTCTTCTGGCGTACAAGATAAAGTATCCAGAGAACTTCTTTCTTCTGAGAGGAAACCATGAGTGTGCATCCATCAACCGTATATATGGTTTCTATGATGAGTGCAAGAGAAGGTTTAATGTTAGACTTTGGAAGGTTTTTACTGATTGTTTTAATTGCCTCCCAGTTGCCGCTCTTATCGATGAGAAGATTTTGTGCATGCATGGAGGCTTATCTCCTGACCTGAGAAACTTGGATCAGATCCGTAGTCTTACTCGCCCGGCAGATGTCCCTGACCAAGGCCTTCTTTGCGACCTACTATGGTCTGATCCTGATAAAGATATTGAAGGCTGGGGAGAGAATGATAGAGGTGTATCTTATACGTTTGGGCCTGACAAAGTGGGCGAATTTCTTCAAAAGCATGACTTGGACCTTATCTGCCGTGCTCACCAGGTAAGATGACTTGGGACTTGAAGGTCTACAAGATTACATACTTCTTCTATAGCATCACCCCTAGGTGATTGTAACTTAAAAATTCAGTAGAATGAAACTACAACTTCAATAAAATGTTATCATATTCATATAACATATCATAATAATAGAAGATAACATTAGTTTATATATATAGCTACATCAGTTATCATGCAACAAAATATATTGACATTAGTAGAGCATTATGATGAGCAAAATTTGGTTTGTATGGCACAATAGCATGAACAAAAAATCATTTCTTATTTTTTTTTTCTTATTTTCCTTCTTGTTAAGTTCTCTTGCTGAATTTGTTCAAGTTCATGGTTGAAGCTGTTCCTCTTGTCATTCATTTTTTTCCTTTATGAAGGTTGTGGAAGATGGCTATGAGTTTTTTGCAAATCGACAGCTGGTGACAATATTTTCTGCACCCAACTATTGTGGGGAATTTGACAATGCTGGTGCTATGATGAGTGTGGATGACACTTTGACTTGTTCGTTTCAGATTCTGAAACCATCGGATAAAAAAGGAAAATTTGGGTTCGGGAACAACTTGTTGAGGCCAGGAACACCACCTAGAAAGGTAAGTTAGATTTCTGATTAAAAAAAATTTCGATTCAACAAATGCAGAAATGAAATTTTTTTTTCTTTTTTTTTATTCTAAGTATATTTTATTTCTTGTTGGCAAGTGGATTTATATGTGCATTTACCACCAGAAGATAGTCTATATGCTTATGCATGTGAATATCTGCCAGGCATATAACCAACTTCATTTTTTTAATGACATGATCTTTTGTACACCTTATTTGTTTTGATATTATATTAGAAATATTGCATTGTTGATGTTTGGATGTATTCCATTTCAATTATTATCAGAGCTTTCTTTATTAATAGGTTAGGTTAATTGGCACTAATTTGTTTTTTGCATTAAATTTTGTTAAACTAGTCTTTTCTACTTAAGTAACTTTGTAATTTCTCATTGGAAGTTTATTTTAGCATTGCCTTTGTTTTCTCTTGCGATCAAGTTATATTAACCTTTTGTTTGTATCGTTATTTTTAATATGGACTCTACTTATGTTTAATTTCCCAAAACAGTTTTTTAAGCTTTAGTTTTCAGTTTAGGCTAAAAGGAGATTCGGTTTTGCTATTTTTGGTTACTGATAGCTTTCTATCAGTTTCACTTCGAATTTTTGTTTTTATTTTTGTCTAGATTTAATATGGTTAAAGCTAAGACAGTCTAACTACGGTAAACTATTCTATAATATTTACAGTTGTCTTAAATGAGTAAAATCTATTTATTATACATCCGTTAAAGTTCTAGGCAAGGAGAACAGAATTTATAATCTACTCCCTGATGAGCAAAAAATTAAATGCAATTATCAAGCATCATTTTTTTGTTCTCATATGATGTGTTATGCTCTTGATTGCATTCTAATGCTTGTGTAATAGAAGTGAATTTAATTTTATATGCAAGAAATGTTTTATCTGGAATAAGATAATTGTAGCAATCCACGTTCTATAAAATGTAGATTATTTAGAGTAAATTTTGTCTTGGTTGACAAGGTTCCCCGAGAATTCTTTCAATTTTCTATCTTTATGGATGCAAGACCCCAACAAAAAATCCATTCCCTTTGTTTTCAGTGGAGTAGTGGTTGGTGGGAGGGTCTTGATTGACAAGAATATTGTTTTGGCTTGCTGTAAGTGTACTTGGTCAAATGCAGATGTAGTAGAGGTGGTTTTATAAATAATGAGGGATAAGACAACTTTCTTTCTCTACTAATGGAACATTTGAAATGACTGCTTTGTTGCGGAGGAGGCTTGAATTCAATTCTTCCACCAGATCTTCTGAGTCTTCAGACAACTCTATTCAATGTCCTAATCATAACTTCTCTGGAGAAGTGAGAAACCCTTTAAGAGTCAAGTCTTTTCAAATTTTTTTTTCATGCGAGAATTCCTTATATGAGGGTTTGGTGATGGCTATTGACAGTAGAGTGAGGGCATCAAAACACAATGTTGAAATCCAATTTATGCTGCTTGGCTCCATGTGAAGAACAAATATGAGAGATGAGTGTTCTGGCATAGTATGGAAATATTACGACGTGATTGAAATCTTGACCGAATATATGACACTGAATACTGGTAAATTATAGAAGAGGTTATGAAATGATAATATTGAGAGAAGGTTAAGATTTATAGATATACTTTAATCCTACAAAATTGAAATAAAAATAATGGATGAGTTTCATGTCAAAAAGAATCGACTAGGACTTGAACCATTTTGACCTTGATGAGACATGCTCTCATCTTGGAATAGAGGTGTAAATGAGTCGAGTCGAGCTCAAAGCACCATCACCTTGAATATGTGATTGATTAGNATCCAATTTATGCTGCTTGGCTCCATGTGAAGAACAAATATGAGAGATGAGTGTTCTGGCATAGTATGGAAAAATTACGACGTGATTGAAATCTTGACCAAATATATGACACTGAATACTGGTAAGTTATAGAAGAGGTTATGAAATGATAATATTGAGAGAAGGTTAAGATTTATAGATATACTTTAATCCTACAAAATTGAAATAAAAATAATGGATGAGTTTCATGTCAAAAAGAATCGACTAGGACTTGAACCATTTTGACCTTGATGAGACATGCTCTCATCTTGGAATAGAGGTGTAAACGAGTCGAGTCGAGCTCAAAGCACCATCACCTTGAATATGTGATTGATTAATTAATCGATTTCGAGATGGAACTCGAGCTTAATCTTAAGTCTGTGAGTTTGAGCTTGCTTTCAAGCCTTTTTTATTATAAAAATGAGAATTTAATATTAATTTAAGCCACTCTTATAATAACATGACAAATAGAATGAACAATTATGAGATAAATATTAAAAAATCACTTGACATAAAGTATACAATGTAAAATATCATTTTTTAATATTTTTAATAGTTTAAATATAATTTTTTGAAATTTAATATATTTTGAGTGTATTTTATATTAATTTTTTTTAAACAAGCCTGTTCACGGGCTAATCGGTTGAAACTGGGCTGGCTTGAGCTTGTCTTGTTTGCTCTTCGAGCCGAGCTTGAGCTGGCTCACGAGTTAGCTTGGCTCAGTTATACCCCTGCTTGGAATACCAAAACATAACTAAATAGTAAAGCAGTGTAATCCCTGACACTTATTTATTCATAAGTATTCAATTCAGCAATAAACATATTGTTTTGTCAATACTAAATCAAGAGAGATGAAAAAACTTGAGGTTAATTGCTTTTATATATTTGTGAAGGTTGACCTACAATTCTAAGCCACCTTTTTTTTAATAGGTCCCTAACCTGCCTGCCCATTTCTATGCTTCTTCCCTATAATTGAAAATTTGGATGATNTTGCCCTTCGAGCCGAGCTTGAGCTGGCTCACGAGTTAGCTTGGCTCAGTTACACCCCTGCTTGGGATACCAAAACATAACTAAATAGTAAAGCAGTGTAATCCCTGACACTTCTTTATTCATAAGTATTCAATTCAGCAATAAACATATTGTTTTGTCAATACTAGATCAAGAGAGATGAAAAAACTTGAGGTTAATTGCTTTTATATATTTGTGAAGGTTGACTTACAATTCTAAGCCACCTTTTTTTTTAATAGGTCCCTAACCTGCCTGCCCATTTCTGTGCTTCTTCCCTATAATTGAAAATTTGGATGAGGATGGATTGAATGCTAGTTCATTATTTGGATTTTTTATTTATAAATAAACTCACATCGAGTGCCTTTACTTTGAATTTGCATTTACTTAATCTATATAAATATATGCTTTTTTCTTATCTATGCTATTTCTTTTAAGCTATTTTTATAAAGAACTTTTGAAGATTAAGCTGTTAAACCTAACTATACCATAATAAAGAAGCTTGAGGGACATGAAATGTCGATTCATTGGCAATAAATGAATTAAATTGAAGTGGATAGATTGGATGGGTGGATTTAACGTTAACTCCATTTTTGACTAATGATTTGGTGGGAAATGAATGACTTGAAATAAAGAAAAATATTGTTAGTTTACAACTTATTATCTTCTTCAAAGCATACTTTGCTTGGTCCTTATTGATACCTATGTTTCAATTTCTAATGAAAACCTGAAATCTTTATTCTATATGCTGATTCTCTATGCTGTCTTTTTCTCATTTTTGACCATTTTGGCAACTCATAACTTTTTAGCTTGTGTAAAAACAACCCATATTTGTTTAGTTTATGTTTTGATGTTGGGATGAGTTGGGTGATAAAATAATGACAAGCAATAAGAACCTTTGGATAAGAGCTTGTTTTTGTCCTAATCTGATTTGAGCATTAGGAACAAAAGGACATCTTATGTTTGTTGCACATTATTCCTTTCATTGGTTNAACATATTTAGTAACATGTGGCTTACAACTATGCATAATTAATACAGTAAAGAACCCGAGCTCAGTTAATACTGTTATTGATGAAATGAATTAATTCCCCAAGTTTTATAATTAGTTCAGGATTTGGTGGGTAATTTTTTGGTTTTAAACCATTTAAAATAACATAACAAATTATAGTAATTAGATATAAATTTTATTTGGTCGAATCTATCTCTATCTTACCCAATAAGCTTTACCATCTCACTTCATTTTAATGTTCAACTCAAAGGATGCCTCACCTGTGATCGAAAGTAGCCTAAATAGAAAAATAAATGGCTTGCAACTGCCTTTTTGCTCCTCATAATGTTCTAAAAAATAATGCTGCAAGGGTCACAAACAAATGCTATTATCTGACCTGTCCTCATCCAAGGGAGACCCCTCTCTGTTATAAATTCTTCAGCTCAACTCTCTTTTAACCTTAAAAAGAATTTAAAATTAGAAGCGATGTAGATAGCTCTAGAGGGAGCAAAGAACATAGAGACAACAAAAAAAAAGAAAAAATCTATCTTAAGTGGTATAGGATGGTACTGGCAACAAGTTCTTAATTATAACATGTTAAACCTTTCCTTTTTCTATCGAACACCTAAGTTTAAATCGTGCTACATTCACTAAGCTCCTGGCTATAGTATGTCTTATAGTTTTTTCTTAGTGCAAGTTGTGCCATGCCCCATTACGCTTCCAACCTAGTTATGTTTCATTGCCTTTTATCTTTATAAAAGTCATGGAAACAAGTGAGTTTTATCTATCTTTTTTTTTTTTCTCACACACTATCAACATGGATCACCATCACCTAGTGAGTCTTCAAAGCTTTTCATATAACTTTGCTTGATGTGAAACCTACTTGCCAAATATTGTTGTGGGCTGCTCAACCCTCCTCTAACTTGCATGGAACTTATCTAGTGGTGAGGAAGAAACCCACGTGACAAATCCCCTTTTTAGTGGCCATAGAAAGACCACCATAAGGATGGCCTGTTACTTGAAGCAATAAAAAAAAATCATTAAATAAGCTTGTGTTCATTATTTAAAGGAAAGGGCAGCTAAGCTTGGCCATCTCGACGAATTGCCATGACTAGCCATCAATGGGCTTCTTAGAGTCATGCCAATGGATAGAAGATATTGGATTGACCCATTTTGAAGGTTGATAAATGGTTGTGGACCATGAGCATTGATGAAATACAAATTGAGAGGAATCTTTTGTGAGTTTTCATGTAGCGGTACAAGATATCAAAATGGGTTTGAATATTGTGAGTGCTAATTACTTACATAAATCCCCATAGTTGATCATTCCATGGGTGTGATGTTCAAGATAACTCTTAATTAAAAATATTATTTCATTTTATGGGACTCATCATAAGGATACTTAAGCAATATTCATAATCAATTGAGGTAGAAATAAGTATGTAGCCATGCTCACAAGGCCTCGTAATAGGGTCAAATTATAAAGATCAGATAGAAGATACAATCAGATGACATTGACATAGTGATGCGAATATGTGAGTTTTATAATTTCCTATGATGGTATCACTTAATGATAATATGGAAGTATTTGATATTAGACTCGAGGAAGAGGATGAATACATTAACCCAATAAAGTAGATTGACAAAGTGACTAGACTTTATGTTCTCCTGCAACCATGGGTAAATCTTTCATTTGGAAGGAACTATAATGCTTGATAAATACCCTCCTAAATGCTTAATCACAAGAAATGTGGATTATGAAGGCTAACCATAGGACTTATCTCTTGATAGATGATACATTTTAACTCCATCTAAATAGATTTAAAATCATGACGTTATCGTCAAGCCTTTGAAATGTAACATAACTGACCAACTAAGGAGAAGATGGGTTTATAATCTCATTTTGTGGGCGAAATTGTGTGAATGCAAATCAAGGTTTGCTATGTAATATAAAAATGTATATTATTCTAAATTGATAGAGTAACTCGACTTAATTATATATAATATGGTATGTGTTGACAAAGCTTGTGTTAATTAAGTCCATTCCCTTTAACCTATGATATTTAGTTAAATTTTGTGATACCTCCATAAACCACAAAAGAAAATGATTATTTTAGATTTAATACACAATGCAGCCAATGAATAAATTTAACTTTCAAATCATTCTCATAGAGCCTAGCACATGTTATTCATTAAGAAAATAGTAATTATACGACATGTGGGATAGAAGATAAAATGCGCATTAAACATTCAAATTCTTATATTTTTGCTTTTCTATTCTTCTTTCAAGGCTTTGTGCAATTGTCCATACATAAACATTCAGGTTAATACATAAACCGTTAACTATTACAATAGATAATACCTATTATATCCGTTGCATGTATACAAATAGAAGAATGCTGAACCAATGGGCTAGATTAACAAGGAGGGTGGCATGTTAATGGTGTTTGTTCGTGGCTAACCCAA
>JXCR01054252.1:0-16514 GCA_002079205.1 Phalaenopsis hybrid cultivar | reverse complement strand
GATATATTGGAGTCAAGGGCCCATTTTCTTGAAACTCTCAAAGTTGTTGAAGACAATGCTTTAACCCATGCGGTCTCTTGACTCCACCCCTACTGCCAAGATAAAAATCTTGTAGTTAATTCGGCACTAATGCTCACCAAATCACATCTCCCTTTAGCCTTTGATCTTTAGGACGCTCTTTAGATGAAATAGCTTCTTTTTATCACAACTGATGTTTGCTGAATCAAATTAAAATTCACATCCNTACTGCCAAGATAAAAATCTTGTAGTTAATTCGGCACTAATGCTCACCAAATCACATCCCCCTTTAGCCTTTATCTTTAGGACGCTCTTTAGATGAAATAGCTTCTTTTTACCACAACTGATGTTTGCTGAATCAAATTAAAATTCACATCTAGCTTGTTGAATCAATCAATGCTAATGTGCATAAGCTCCCAGATTTATCCCTCAATGCTATAATTCTACGCACTCTGACTTCTCATATTGTAACCAAGGTTCCTTGACAATGCTGGATTGTTAACTTTGGGGCTTATTATGAATTCTCAACTTTATATCTAAATAAACCAAAATTTCATTTGATGTTGGATAGTGGTTTATTTATTTATTTATTTTTTATTTCAACANAACCAAAATTTCATTTGATGTTGGATAGTGGTTTATTTATTTATTTATTTTTTATTTCAACAAAAAAAAAAATCCATTATCCAACATCAAATGAAAATTTGTTTAAATATAAATTCAGTGTTCTTCAATAATTCCTTTGATTTCTCAAATCCTAGGGGGTTTCAGTCTAAAGAGTTGATTTACACTCTTTGTGGGCCGTACAAGCCTTTTTCCTTTTATAGCCACCTTTTAAAATCAAAGTCGTGCTTGTGAGAGTTAGGTTTCCATTCCTAACATTAAAATACNTATCCAACATCAAATGAAAATTTGTTTAAATATAAATTCAGTGTTCTTCAATAATTCCTTTGATTTCTCAAACCCTAGGGGGTTTCAGTCTTTTTTTAATCAATTGCTATTTGTTGTGCTTTCTACTAAAGAGTTGATTTACACTCTTTGTGGTCCGTACAAGGCTTTTTTCCTTTTATAGCCACCTTTTAAAATCAAAGTAGTGCTTGTGAGAGTTAGGTTTCCATTCCTAACATTAAAATATAAGGAGATGACATTATCTAAGTTCAAACTGGATTCTAGGATTCAAATGAGGACAACATATCAATAAACCTCTCATGGATGCCTCTTGGTCCTGGGCTTATCTTCACTTGGCGGACAAAGTCTAGGTCACCAAGCTAAGCTACTAGACAGAGATGTGGGAGCACTATTTCAGTTGGAACATCTATGGTGGATTTTCGATAGGCATCTAGGTAGATCCAAATGATTCCCTCTTAACTTTCCTTCTACGGAGCCACCAATTAAATAAACGCGGTGGCAGGAGAAAATATTATGTCCGGAGTCCGGAGCTGTGTCCGGACAACGGACGTGATACAGCGGAGGTCTGAGCTCCCGCTCCACCCCTTCTTTGCTCACTGCCTTCATCCTGTGCCTCCGCCAGATGTAAATCTTGTCCATTGCCATGATCTTTTGCTGCAGTTTTACTTTTTCCAACTCATAGTACCTAATTGCTTTGCTCCCACTCTGAATTTGCACTTGCAATTCACAAATGAGATCGGTGTAACATCTTCTGTAGGTTTACAGAACTTCCAAGTTTTTTTCATTTTAGTGTATTTCCAATCTTATAGAGCTGGACATTTTACCAGTTTCCATGCATCTTCAGAAGTCTAGTTGAAACTTCTTAGGGGTTTAGAGGTCTGTGCTCGAACTAGCAAAGTATCTAAGATTAAGGCGATCATCATGCAAATAAGAACTTGTTTGGTGTAATATATGTGTATTTCCTTTCTATGTTTATGTTAAGATATTATCACTTTACTTGAAGATGTTTTGCTGTTCCAACAAATGCAGAGTTATGAAGAACAAACCTTCTGTTTCAGCTAACTTAAATTTTATATTGTCCAGGGTGGTAAAGGATGATATATCCGCATCATATATATGCTTTGCCGCATCATATGTTGGGCGAACTCTGAAGTTTGTTGTGGCACAACTATCCTTCCTTGATGCTTCAACTCCTCGCTGGGCTGCTGTGTCATGCAATTTCCCGTGTTATTGGAAGCAATCTTACTTGCGAAATTCGACGTGGTGAAAAGCTAAAGCACGTGTCGATTAAAATAGGCAAACTTTCTGCTAGCAATTGTAAAGTTATTCGGAAATTTGTCCTTTGCTTCTCACACAATTGTAAACTCCTATTGTTAAATGCACTTATTATGGTGGCAGCTTTCTTACACTGGTCTATGTTTTTCATACATACCACAGTATTCTCATATTTTTACATATTTAATGCCTAAAGTTTGATATGTGCATGTCTAACACTTTGGCATTATAAACTATGCATGAAATGGTGAAATTTCACTTTTAAGAAGTTTATTAATGGTATTTTTGATGTGGTGTTAAAAATTCGAGTGGTATGCATGTACATATCAAACTTTAGGCATTAAATATGTAAAAATATAAGAATAGTTGTGGTATGTATTATTGTACTTGAGCCTTGCGCGTAATGGTATAAATTTGTATGTATTTTTGTAGTCTTAAATGTATAATGTCAAACAAATAAGTGTTATGTTATAGGATTAGAATGGTGAAGTGCTTTGCAGCCATGAAATAGTGGCAATAAACTATAGCTAGAATACCATTTCATTAAATACAACAAAAACTAAATTTTCAAGCACTTATTTTCATCCAAGGAGGATGGAAATCAATGTCAAATTTGGATCATAACTATTGTTCTTGTTCAAGTTTACTTGCATTCTATCGCCAAGATATTGTGCATAAGTTTTGGAAATTGATTCATAGATCATGTAAGTTTGATTTTTAGGCATTTTAATTGAGATAATGTAGTTCAATTAGACAAGCTTGGTGATACTAAAAATAAGTAAGGAAATATTTAATTTGTTGCATTATTGGTAAACGGTAAATCAATTGCATGATGAAATATATTGTAAAATTTTGGTAAATTTTGATTTCATGCTACAATTCAAAGCTGTTGTATTCTAAATTTATAAGAATTTGATAGTTTCAAATACACTATAAATAGAAGCCCGACACTTCCAGCTCTTTCGGCACTATTATTGACCATCACCTACAATCATTGGTTGTCGTCATCGCCGTCCACCTACTGGTCTGTCAGCCGCCCAAAATCATCGACTGTGTTTTATATTGACTTCATTTTTTTACCAAACGACTACAATTGTTAACTCTTGTATTTATTTCATATCGAGCCAAATAACTCAAATATTTTAAATTGAGTACATTTCAAATAGATTGAATTCTTCTTGCACCTTATTTCTTTTTTAGAAAACCAAATAGTANTACATAAAGTTTTATGGTTATTTTTGTATTATGTTCTTGTGAACTTATGTTAGTCTTGTCCATGAAAAAAATTAACATTAAAATCTTTCTATAAGCAATTATGATGGTTTTATTTTATTTTATAGACCATTGAATCTTAATCACTCTTTATGTTATAATTTAAATTTATAAATTTAGTACTTTAATTTTTCTAAACCCTGATTATTATTGCTTTTCCGTCTTACAAATTATGCAAAGTTGCGCATCAACCTTATTGAAGTGTATGCTTCAATAGCCTTGTGAGATATACACTATATGGTGTTTTATTTATTGGATAATTACATAAATGACACCTGAATCATTGCTATTCACAAAATCCAGCATCCAAGTGATATTTTTGAACTACCGAACCGATGCATTTACATGTGCCCGATCAAACCATTGAGAATTTGATAAAAATGAAACATATGGGTTGGGGTTTTATCACAAATTTTAATATTTGAGTGAAAATTTGTTAAATGGATTAAAGAGGGTGCTAGATTTGTAAATATCAATGTTTTGTGTGCTATGTATGTAAACAGCTTTTTATTTATTTATTTTTTCAAAATTGCATTAAGGGGTGCCTTCTATGCTTAATGTCAAAATGTCATCAATAAACTATTGCAGACCTATTTAGGCTAAAACCGGAGGCCTATTATTTTTGGACTAAAGTCTTTTCTTAACCCTCATCAAAGTGGATTCTAATCCATCTCATATTATAAAACATCGTAGTGAGTTTAAACCTAAGCTTAAACAACGACTCACTTTCCAGGGCAACTCAGAAGTATGACACAAACTTGGTATCCACGTGGTTTAATTGCTTCTAAATAAGGAATTAATCCTCCTTGGTAGCCCAGTAAGTCAAATGCTTGATATAGATCACCATGATTTCAAATAGAGAAACTTAAACATAAAACCAAATAAAAAAATGCTAACGCCTCACTCGCATGAACTACACCATTTTCAAAATGAACCATGGATCATTTCTCTTTTTTAGTTGGAATTGTCTATATCGTGCTTTTGTGCCATCATCATTAGTTTATATCAAGCATTTTTTAACCATGATTGACCATGCTTTTGAGCAGATGTGCCAATCAACCTATTTGGTACGGTAAGCCCTGTATTAGTAATGTGAACTTAGTTTCATCGCTAGTGGTCATATCCTGGATATTTTTGTTCTTACTGGATATATTGGAGTCAAGGGCCCATTTTCTTGAAACTCTCAAAGTTGTTGAAGACAATGCTTTAACCCATGCGGTCTCTTGACTCCACCCCTACTGCCAAGATAAAAATCTTGTAGTTAATTCGGCACTAATGCTCACCAAATCACATCTCCCTTTAGCCTTTGATCTTTAGGACGCTCTTTAGATGAAATAGCTTCTTTTTATCACAACTGATGTTTGCTGAATCAAATTAAAATTCACATCCAGCTTGTTGAATCAATCAATGCTAATGTGCATAAGCTCCCAGATTTATCCCTCAATGCTATAATTCTACGCACTCTGACTTCTCATATTGTAACCAAGGTTCCTTGACAATGCTGGATTGTTAACTTTGGGGCTTATTATGAATTCTCAACTTTATATCTAAATAAACCAAAATTTCATTTGATGTTGGATAGTGGTTTATTTATTTATTTATTTTTTATTTCAACAAAAAAAAAAAATCCATTATCCAACATCAAATGAAAATTTGTTTAAATATAAATTCAGTGTTCTTCAATAATTCCTTTGATTTCTCAAATCCTAGGGGGTTTCAGTCTAAAGAGTTGATTTACACTCTTTGTGGGCCGTACAAGCCTTTTTCCTTTTATAGCCACCTTTTAAAATCAAAGTCGTGCTTGTGAGAGTTAGGTTTCCATTCCTAACATTAAAATACAAGGAGATGACATTATCTAAGTTCAAACTGGATTCTAGGATTCAAATGAGGACAACATATCAAATAAACCTCTCATGGATGCCTCTTGGTCCTTGGCTTATCTTCACTTGACGGACAAAGTCTAGGTCACCAAGCTAAGCTACTAGACAGAGATGTGGGAGCACTATTTCAGTTGGAACATCTATGGTGGATTTTCGATAGGCATCTAGGTAGATCCAAATGATTCCCTCTTAACTTTCCTTCTACGGAGCCACCAATTAAATAAACGCGGTGGCAGGAGAAAATATTATGTCCGGAGTCCGGAGCTGTGTCCGGACAACGGACGTGATACAGCGGAGGTCCGAGCTCCCGCTCCACCCCTTCTTTGCTCACTGCCTTCATCCTGTGCCTCCGCCAGATGTAAATCTTGTCCATTGCCATGATCTTTTGCTGCAGTTTTACTTTTTCCAACTCATAGTACCTAATTGCTTTGCTCCCACTCTGAATTTGCACTTGCAATTCACAAATGAGATCGGTGTAACATCTTCTGTAGGTTTACAGAACTTCCAAGTTTTTTTCATTTTAGTGTATTTCCAATCTTATAGAGCTGGACATTTTACCAGTTTCCATGCATCTTCAGAAGTCTAGTTGAAACTTCTTAGGGGTTTAGAGGTCTGTGCTCGAACTAGCAAAGTATCTAAGATTAAGGCGATCATCATGCAAATAAGAACTTGTTTGGTGTAATATATGTGTATTTCCTTTCTATGTTTATGTTAAGATATTATCACTTTACTTGAAGATGTTTTGCTGTTCCAACAAATGCAGAGTTATGAAGAACAAACCTTCTGTTTCAGCTAACTTAAATTTTATATTGTCCAGGGTGGTAAAGGATGATATATCCGCATCATATATATGCTTTGCCGCATCATATGTTGGGCGAACTCTGAAGTTTGTTGTGGCACAACTATCCTTCCTTGATGCTTCAACTCCTCGCTGGGCTGCTGTGTCATGCAATTTCCCGTGTTATTGGAAGCAATCTTACTTGCGAAATTCGACGTGGTGAAAAGCTAAAGCACGTGTCGATTAAAATAGGCAAACTTTCTGCTAGCAATTGTAAAGTTATTCGGAAATTTGTCCTTTGCTTCTCACACAATTGTAAACTCCTATTGTTAAATGCACTTATTATGGTGACAGCTTTCTTACACTACTGGTCTATGTTTTTCATACATACCACAGTATTCTCATATTCTTACATATTTAATGCCTAAAGTTTGATATGTACATTTCTAACACTTTGGTATTATAAACTATGCATGAAATGGTGAAATTTCACTTTTAAGAAGTTTATTAATGGTATTTTTGATGTGCTGTTAAAAATTCGAGTGGTATGCATGTACGTATCAAACTTTAGGTATTAAATATGTAAAAATATAAGAATAGTTGTGGCATGTATTATTGTACTTGAGCCTTGCGCGTAATGGTATAAATTTGTATGTATTATTGTAGTCTTAAATGTATAATGTCAAACAAATAAGTGTTATATTATAGGATTAGAATGGTGAAGTGCTTTGCAGCCATGAAATAGTGGCAGTAAACTATAGCTAGAATACCATTGCATTAAATACAACAAAAACTAAATTTTCAAGCACTTATTTTCATCCAAGGAGGATGGAAATCAATGTCAAATTTGGATCATAGCTATTGTTCTTGTTCAAGTTTACTTGCATTCTAGCGCCAAGATATTTATGCATGGATTTTGGAAATTGATTCATAGGTCATGTAAGTTTTATTTTTAGTCATTTTAATTGAGATAGTGTAGTTCAATTAGACAAACTTGATGATACTAAGAGCCAGTCTAAGGAGATGTTTGATTTGTTGCATTATTGGTAAACGGTAAATCAATTGCATGATGAAATATATTGTAAAATTTTGGTAAATTTTGATTTCATGCTACAATTCAAAGCTGTTGTATTCTAAATTTATAAGAATTTGATAATTTCAAATACACTATAAATAGAAGCCCGCCACTTTCAGCTCATTGGGCACTATTATTGACCATCACATACAAATCATTGGTTGTCGTCATCGTCGTCCACCTACTGGTCTGCCAACTGCCCAAAATCATCGACTGTGTTTTATATTGACTTCATTTTTTTACCAAACGGCTACAATTGTTAACTCTTGTATTTATTTCATATTGAACCAAATAACTCAAAAATTTTAAATTGAGTTCATTTCAAGTATATTGAATTCATCTTACACCATATTTCTTTTTTAGAAAACCAAATAGTCCCTAAATTGGCTTAAATCAAATGCTTAGAAACATATCTAAAATTCCTTGAGCTCTTTTGAGGGGTTAAATATTCTCTAAAATTTGTGTGGTTATAGTAAAATATAATATTTCACTAGCACAAATTCAATAACTTCATGATTGCTTAACCTTGACTTCATTCAGACATTGAGATGTTAAAGAAAAAAAAGATTATAATGATGTTTAGTTAAACCATCTAAACAACATATTCAAAATTCTATTAAAAATGACCATTAAGAAACTTCTTTGACCATCTATGAATAAGCTCTCTTTGAGGAGGAATCTTAGTGGAGAGAATTCACTTATATAAGAATTTTAGAGCTCTAACTATTTTGGAAGATTTTTCCATGTAAAATATCTACTAATAGTATTAGTTTGTCAGTTATTTGTAAATTTATTTATTTTTTAAATTATTAAGATATTAAATTATTCATGTATCATTGTGAATACTCGAGTTATCACATAATAATTTCACAACATTTATTAAAAATTATATCCCTTGTTTTAGTTTTTGATTGGTCATCAAAAACACCCACATAGCCATGGGTGGGTTTAATTCAACTCCTGTTATTCAAGGAACTCTTCCTTCTATTATGATCAAACTTTTGCCTTCTCATCCTTCGAAAATTTGTTAATAATGCATCTACGGAGGATCATATCCATTTTAATTTCTTGCATGAATGTCTCTAATTAGCGTGATCATATTTGTTGATCTCATGTTTTAGTCTGCATTTTCCTTAACATATATCCAATCTCATCGAGACATGACCTCCATTTTAGTTTTACCAAATGATCAATTGAACTCATATAAGTTATAACTTGAACCCTGCTCAAGATGAAACTTGAGCTAAACCCTACTTTAACATGAAATTAAAATATAACTAAACAAATATTGAAATTAACCAAAACAAATTAGAACCAAATAGAACCAAGGATATTATTTAATGAATATATTTTGATCATGAATCTATTTAATAAAGCACGTTTTACATCCATTTGAAAGACCTTAAATTTCATACGACATGCAAAATGTAAGGAGCAATATAATAGCTTTTAATATTGCTATTGGCATAGAAGATTACCCAAAAATTTATGTCTTCTATTTCATCACTCTTGAACTACAAGCCTAGCTTTGGTTTTGAATTATAACTTGAACCATTCAGCTTATTCTTAATGACTCATTTGTTTCCAATCATATCACGCCTTGCAACTAGCAAGCCTCACATTTTATTTGTTGTCTTTGTGCTTATTTTTGGGTCAATGTAAAAGAATCTTGTTTTAATGGGTTATGGATATGCTTAGTTATTTGATTAGCACGTCTATGTAAGATTTATATTATCCCAAAAATTTTATATCTCGTGACTTGGATTCTCAGTTTGATGCAAATTGTGTTAGTTGTAAAGTAAATTGAAAGTGTACTTTAGAAACATGTCTCTTTTTAGGATTATCACTTGTGTCAACGTCCACTAAGAACTAAAATTTTATTGTTTTATGCATTGCTGGGGTGGAGTAGATTATCCCAAGCAAATTTTTACTTAAATATTATTAGTAAAGCAACAATTAGATGATATCTATTGCGAAATTTATGTCGAATTTGTCCTTATATGCGGTGTTCGGTATGTATATACATAAGATTTCAGTGAAATGTGTGCGAATCTTTTTATGCATTGAATGGTAATGTGTTATTTGCCCATTTTTTTCCTTTTAAAATTATATTATGTATGTAAGATTTGAATTTTCGGTGCTAGGTATGTATATACATAAGATTTCAGTGGTACATATGCAAATCTCCTTATGCATTGAAGTTTAGGTGTTAGTTATGTATATACATAAATATTGAATGATATGTATGAGAATCTAGATGGGGCTGTTATTAGTATAATTAAAGTTGATTGGTTGGAGTAGTGGAATAATGAAATGGGTCTATTGTTTAAAGTGACGTTGATATAGATGAGAATGTTATCAGTAGAATTCAAGTTGGTTGGTTGAATTAGTGGAGTAATGCATCACTTTTATTGTTCAAAGTGAAGGTGATATAGATGGGGATGTTATTTGTAGAATTCACGTTAACTGGTTAAATTAGAGAAATTAATCGAGTCCATTGTTCAAAGTGATGGTGATATAAGCGTGGATGTTATAATTTGTAGAACTCACGTTGACTGGTTGTAATGGAGGAATGCATTGGTTTATTGTTCAAAGTGATCGTGATATAGATGGGGGTTTTATTAATAGAGTTTAAGTTGGTTGAAGTAGAGGAATGCTTCAACCAAAATGACGGTGCTGAGCCTACAATGCTCTATGGCATAGAATGTTGGCCTTTAAAAGGGAATCATAAAAAAAAAAGTTAATTGTTGTTGAGATGAGAATGCTTAAGTGGATGCATGAGTGCCTTCAAACTTAGAGACAAATTGATGAATGAATATATACTTGATTGGGTTGTTGTAGATCGAGTGGCGGACAAGAATAGATAGAGATGTCTTGGACATGGTTTGATCACATAAATGTCGACCAACTGATGAGCCTTGGGAGTTCCCGAGATCTGCTTGACTAAGTAATGTCGACTTCAAATTTTAATCAGTATTTACTAATTTTGATTTTATGCACTTTAGATGGATATTCATAATTTGAGAGCTTGGATGTATAACAAATTATACTTAGGATGAAAATGACCCACTGATGAGTTCTTGAATGGTATTGAGAAATTCGTGCATGTGGCATCACATCTACCCATTTATCCTTCAAAGGGTAAGTTATAATGTCCTTATGCGAAGCACAAAAATCAAACATATTTGTGACCTGAAAAAGTTAAGTTGGATATTTACCCAAGAGATTCAAATTAAAATATTGGTACTGAACTGCACATGTTGAGAAAGAACCATAAGTTCATTATGATCAAGGATGTGCCGTAGCAAATTACGGTTCTTCAACAAAGGAATATGATTTGACACATACGAAGAAATACTTCATGATGCTCACATAACTCATGTTGTTGAGAGTGTTCCACACGAATGTGAAACAAAAAAATCATGTATCTTAATAGTTTTATGACTTATTGAACGCTGCACAATAACATTTATGTGATGGTTGCACTACACATACAAAGTTATCAGTGGTGCTGAAAATGTTGAGCATCAATTCTGATTTGAACATGCCTAGGATGCATTCAATCAAATAGCAACATTCTTGAAAAAGAAGAGCCCTACAGGTAATTTAGTGTCAGATGACCTTTACAGAACAAAAAAGTTAGTTTTAAAATTAGGGTTACAATATGAGAAGATTGATTGCTATGTTAATGGTTGCATGATATATTACAGGGCCAACAGAGTCGGACGACTTATCAATTTTGTGATGCCGATAAATTCAAACAAAGAGAGAGCAGAAAAATATTTCATACACGCCTCTTTTATTTTTCGCACATACCGCGATTTTGGAGGTTGTTCGCTTCTATGCATATAACTCTTAACTTGACTTGGCACAATATTGGATTTATTGTTGCTAATTCGATGAGTCATCCATCACATGGTGAGGGATGAAGACATTTTGATTGTACTTATCTAGAATATGCAGTTGAAACACAAAAAGTTAACTTGGCTTATGTGAAGATGACTTTGCCTCGTACAGTCACGCCGCAACCTCATTTTTATGCTGGTTGGTATTCATTGCGTATACAATTTGCCCCCCAATATGTGCATGACCGTGTCATTCTTATTTCTGACGTTGATCATATATGGTCCACATTGCCCAAAGGGAAAAATTGACGTTGACTTACAACCTTTGATTGAAGAGCTTCAAATGTTATAAGAGATGGGTGTGCTTCCTGATGAAATCACTACAAAATAGAATTTTCAACTGAGAGCGGCTCTTATGTGGACAATTAGTGATTTCCCGGCCTATGAGATGCTAGTTGGTTGGAGCACACCATGAAAATTGGCTTGTCTTTACCGCATGGATATGTCGAAGACATTTACTCTAAAACATGGTGGGAAAATAACTGGTCGACTACCACTGAAGATTTATGGGCCTCATTACCCATTTAGAAGGAACATATATGCATTCTTCAAAAACAGGGATGAAAGATTAAGTCCACCCCCCATGATAACAGGAGTCAAAATATTCCAGATGATATGCGAAGTACCAAAGATTATTGAGAGACAAGAATTAACTTCAACCTAATTTTGGTGTCACGCACAACTTGACTAAGTAGAGTACATTTGGGGATCTTTAATACTAGAAGACTAATCTGATTAGACGTATGTTATGCATATTGAGAATATTTTTTTTGACAGCATCTTCAATACCGTGATAATATCAAGGGTAAACAAAAGAAAATGTGAAAGCTAGAATGAATCTGAAAGAGTGTTACAAGAGAAGAACCTTAGAACTTCAAGAGACAAATGCAAGTAAATTAATAAAGCCCAAAGATATATAATATCTTATATTATATCAAAAGAGAATAATATTTGAGTGGGTGAATTCCTTGAAGTTTTTTAGTGGCTGTCTGAAGTTTGGGTCATTATTTTAACATAGGAATGGGGAAGGTGTTTGACATAAATAATCACGATTGTCATATTTTTTATAGTGCTTATTACCTAATGCATTTCATGTGCTGCTGAAGCAAGTGCTTGATCTCTTGATTGAAGTAAGTATATTCTTCAAAGAGTTGGGTGCAGAGACTCTGAATGTTGACTCATTGAGAAATCTTGATGTGAGGGTTCCTTATTATTATGCAAGCACAAGAAGATATTTACTTCTGGTTTCTTTGATTCTATAGAGCATCTTCTTATATATCTATTTTATGAGACTATACTGAGGGGTCCAACGCAATATAGATGGATGTATCCTTTTGAGAGGCGTGTCTTCCCGATGTATACAATTGCAAGTTGCATTTTATTTCATAATAAACTACCACCATATTCAATTTAAAATATCTATGTTATAGATTTTTAAATAAAATCAAAAAATGGTTAAGAGCAAAGCACATCCAGAGGGATCAATATGCAAAGCATACTTGCTACATTAGAAAATCACATTCTTCTCCTATTATTTTGAGCAAACGACATCAAATATGTCATATTATAGGTGATATGGCTTCACAACCTGAATTATCTATATTTCAAATATCAGAGGAGCCATCAGGGAGATATGTTGCACGATATGTAAGCGATAAAGAGATTCAGACAGCTACATTGTATGTCCTAATGAACCACGATGAAATTTAACCATTTATACAGTAAAATTCATAGTGCTCAAACTCAATGCTGTCATTTATTATTGAGAATTCCATATATGTACTAATTAATTCAAAAATACTTATGCAATAATGAGAGGAAATTATTTTTAGACTGCTTGAATATGGAAGATGTCTCTAATAAACAAGAAGATTGAAGCATAATTTTTGAAATTGTTCAAATTATGCGTATGTTGAAGCAACTCATCAAATCACATGTATGTAATATAATCATCATGTTTGAAGTTAGAATAATTGTACCGCTGAAATTATTACAGGTCCACAATACAAGCAACAAAATCATAGATCATAGATTACTAGATCTTGTCTAGAGGCCTAATCACAACATTGTTACACGGTAGATATTTGATGTAAATGGTTATATATGCCATATAAGTTCCTGGTGTGAAGAGAAGAGACATATAAACGTAGTTATTTTTGCACAACAATGTTACATAATTTTTACAATATTTGATGTATACGAAATCTGCTTTTCCATCTGATGCTACTACACTTTGTATATCAACTGCTTCCCCACCTTCTACTCCCCCACCTACTGTCCCACCTGCTGCGCCACTGTTGCTAGTACGCTTACTCTCCCACCTAGTTCTCCCACACTTGCTACGACACCCACACTACCCCCACCATTTCCAGCCCCACCAATTGCGACATCTTTTGAGCTTGACCCCTCGACTCTTGCCCTTGTGAGGTACATGTACTATTGAAGAGGGACTCGTAAGTTATTTTTAACATTATATTATATTTTTTCTTCATTTTATATATTTTTATGTAGCTATTTTTATTTTTAATGGGATTCATTCCCCACAAGATGCACGTCACCTGCATCATAGAGATAATTTGGATTAGATATGATCAGTCGTTTCTCTCTTGAAAGCAGATTCTTGCTGCCACTAGGACATGTGGTTCAGGGACTTCGAGGTATGATAATATAATTTGAGTCAAAATTATAAATTTAATTTATTTTGTTCCATTGCAGAGCTGCATGTTCGAAGCCATCAGAGCCTTAGGTTGCAGCAGAAGGTCTCGGAGCATTCCCAAAATGTTTTTGTGAGTAAAAAAAAATTAAGACTTTATTTTGACTCTTAATATTCAAAGTGGCAATTAAACATTGGTTTTAATTATGCATGAGTAGTTTGAGCAGCTAGAGGAGAGACACTTGGCCACTTAGCCCACGGCTTCCACTAGCAACAATGATAGTTATTCTACCACTACGCAGTCCGAGTTCAAGCTTTGGACTCAGGCGGCGAGAAATAAGAAGTGGAGGGTTCGTGGCCTCGGTGTGATAGGCATAGCCTTTGAGGTCTATATCTCTCGTAGTCCAGTGAGTTCCCCGAGCTCCTCACAGCGAAATCAGGATGCTCTTGCTAGGCAGTTCGCTACAATGAAAGAAGAAGGGGAGGGTCCATGGTCTCGGTGCGAACGGCATAGCCTTCAAAGCCTAGTTCTCTTGTAGTTGAGTGAGTTCCTTGAGCTCCTCACAACTTGATCAGGATGCTCTTTCTAGGAAAGCCGCTATGATGAACGAAGAGCTCCACTAGTTGCGCGAACATATGCTACAAGGCTAGCATAAGGTCAAGGATTCCATTACACACATGGCGGAGAGTTTAGTATATTGCTAGGGCAAGCGGTGGATGACATCCGTAAAAGAGATGGAGGACGAAGAGGAGGGAGATGAAGAGTAGGATTTACTTTTTATTTTTTTTTAGTTTTCAACTTCAAACTTACTTTGGAATTTTTGGTTAATTTTATTGTTGTTATTTGAGACAATTTCTGACATTATTTTACTTTTTAATATTGATATTTGTTTGAGCTATAAACTACGTTTGTGTAGCTGGATAAAATATAAAATGTTGTTGTGATATGTATTTTATATTGCGTGTAGGTTGTGGAAATATAATCTTTCTTTTATATTTTTTTAATGTGCAGTAGGTTTACATCCTTTTTGCATCATTTTTACGTTGCATATTCAGAAACTCAAATGACAATTATTTTTCGATGTTTTTCGGTATTATCTCCTACTAATCCGAGGGTAATCTGAAGCATACTCTTAACTTTCGAATTTTGTGACGCAAATACAGATAGGGCTGTCAAAAAAACTCGTTGTTCGCGAACAGCTCGTGTTCGACTCGTTTGTTTAAGTAAACGAGCCAAACACAAACAAGTTTTTAAAGCTCGAATTATAAACGAGCCGAACACAAACAACTTTTTGTTCGCTCGTGTTCGGCTTGTTTTAGCTCGAAATTTAAAAAATATATAATTATTTATATAATAATATATTACATATATTTATATCTAAGTTTAAATCATATCATCTCGTGTGGTAATGTGGTTTGTGTTTTTTTGTATGTATTTAGTCCAGGTTCGAATCCCATACTTTACATCTATTTTTTTCAATTTAATTTTTCCGAGTCAATTTCGAGCCGAACACGAACACGAATATTTAATTCGAGTCGAACACGAACACACTGTTCACGAGCCAATTTCAAACACGAGACGATTTCAAACACGAGTTATTTCGAACACGAGCTATTTCAAACGAGCCGAACACGAGCCAAGACTAAGCTCGCTCAAGCTCGGCTCGTTTACAGTCCTAAAAACAGACACACGTGTAGCCTCAGCGAGAACTAACGCTAAGGAGACGCAAAAATTACGACACAAATACATTACGATGAATTATTTCAATGCTAAAGAGACCAAATTGCATTATCGACTACCAATTTATCCACAAAAAGAAACAGACATAAACGGACACAAATCTGACGATAACCTTCAAATATCGTCGGATTACCCTTATGATTTACTTCGTCAAACACAAATTTGCACAATTTATGTTAATTTAAAAATATTAATAAGTTGAGATGCTTTTTAATCTGTATTTTATTTCCATTACTTTATATAAATTTACGAGTTAAAAATAATGAGCAAATAAATTTTATCATCAAACAAGTTCTATTTTTTTCTTATACTAATAATTTTATATGCCTCTTAGATAGCTCTAAAGTTATCAAAATAATTTAATAAGAGCATTTTAAAATAAACTAATATTTTAAAAACTTATATAGCAATCTCAATAATATAGATGTTAATAAAAAACATTTCTAATTTTTTAAAGATTATTTAATATATTTTGAAATTTTAAAAAACACATACAAAACTACATTTTACAATTTCTTTTAAATCATTAAGTTTTAGATTTACTTTCATTCCATTGAATTTATCTTTTTTTTTATGTACAATTTAATATATTCATGAATTTTAATTAAAATTAAACTTATTAATAATTTAAAAATATTTGTTATTTTCATTAAGAACTCTATTTTCAAAAGCTATAAATAGTAGATATTATTAGAAAAAGAATGCAAGGAAAAATATTTGTGCATGATAAGAATAAAATCTTCTTTTCAATATGAAAACCACTTAAAAAAGAAGTCCTTTCCAACTCACCATATCACATAACAAAGTCTAAGCTCAAGTTTAATAAAGCCATTCTGCGTTACTTCAGGATTATTTTCATGAGATATTATGCATCATCTCATACTAAAACCATGGCTTCTTCCCCTGCAACATCCCCATCAATTGATCCAAAACCTGAGACCCACTATCACGAAGCCCTGTGTGCAAGTATTCATTAGTTACCCACAGTCTGATCCCACCAATCTCTGA
>JXCR01054238.1:161527-172040 GCA_002079205.1 Phalaenopsis hybrid cultivar | reverse complement strand
AAATTTAATTAAATATAATCAATTAATATTCAGATTCTATGCAAGTATACGTATCATTATCATGTAATAATGGAATTTCTATTTAAGCCCCAAATATTGATCTTATGGGGAAGGTTTAAATTGGAAATGACAAATTTGCTAGGAAATTCACAGAAAGTCAATTGAAATCCCTGTCACTAATTTCAATTGTTGAGATGTAAACAAAATTAAACTTCTTTTTAATTTATAGTTTTAATTTTTGATACTGGATGTTAACCCACAGTGGAGGGAGAAGAGAGAACTCTAAAGTGAGAGCTAGTATCTTCCTTGCCTATCCAGTCTTCAAGACTATTCAAACTATAGATTAACCAATGTTCTTTATAGCATATCTATTAAGGGTAAAGAATATTATTGCTCCTATTTGACACAACACATTTAGCATACTTCCACAACTGAATTTCTATGTTTATCACTAATTCATGATAAGGAAAAAAATATTTTATTTATATTACCTTCATCTTGCAAGTATTTTAGTTAAGTTAATTATTTGCTTACTTTATTTTAAATTATCAAAAATTACAAAAAAATCAAACTTTTATTCCTATTATAGCATCTTAAGTTTGAGTATGAATATATATTACTAAGTATTTCGTTATCTAAAACTAATCCTTCATGTGGGTTCGATATTCGGGACTTAATCAGAAAGTTCTATATTACTTGATAACGATACGTATACCTGCGTAGTATCTCATATTAAATTATTATAAATATAATCGCATACATCGCATTTTACATCTCTATATATGGAAAGTTAGGATCAGGTCACCTAGAGTAAAGACTAGAAATGTCAGGTTGACACATTAAACCAAGCCCTTTGTGGGAGGCAACCTATATTTATCATTGTAAGCATCCTTGTTTTTTTTATTGAAATATTATATTTATATAGATATATCTGTAATTTTATGGATTCCATGTATTTGAGAAACTTGAAATTGAGAAAATATTTAAAAACATCTTTATTTACCTAATTTTGTGGAAGATTTGAGAATTTATTAAACTGAAATCGAAATGGCAAAATTTTTGGAAGTAGCACCTGAGGTGCCACTTTCCAGAGAGCTGGCGCGTGGAGCTCCTGAATCGGTGTCTGAGGCATCGTGGCAACAAAAAAGACTTAAAACATTTTAAAAGGTGGTTTTTGGCAAGTTCTCCTACTTATAACTCCCAAAAATTGATTCCAAAGTCTATTTTAGGGGGGAAAACGAGGGAAGAGTCGCTACTTTTTTTAATTCAATGGCTTCCCACTCAAAAAATTTCATGAGATTTAGAATATTAAACCGGAGAAAGTTCTTCAAGTTTGATGCGCAGAAGTTACATGATCGAGTTCTTGTGAAGAAGAGGCTAATTAAGGAAAGGGTATTTGTGAATCGAGGATTCAACACACTAAATACTCGAGTGGAAGAGATAATTGTGTAGAGACGTTGGGAAGTGCTTTGCTATACCACTGTCGCCATAGTTGTCCCTGTAGTGAAAGTGTTTTATGCAAATCTTCATGGAATCAACCAAGGAATTGTCTACGTGTGAGGCAGGTTTGTACAATTCACTCTTTTAAGATTAAATGATACGTTTATGATTGAAAGTGTTCCTATTTTCCAGTATGCAAGCTTTGCCCCTACAAAAGATAATATGAACAAACTTCATCGATTTCTTATTCATGAAGATGCAAATTGGGAGGCAAGAGATGATGGAAATGTAAGTTTTTCTTCTTCATTGTTTAATCCTGCATCTAAGGCATGGCATTTCTTTATTGCATTGAAATTACTCCTTACTATGAAAATCAGTAAAGTAACAAAGGAGAGTTCTATATTGAATTATTATATTCAAACTGGAAAACTAATTGATATTGGCACAATAATTGTTAAATCAGTTTTTGGTTTGATCGTTAATGGATCTAATACTGGAATGGGACATTCATCTACTATTTTCCTAGTGTACAGTCAATCGCAAGTGCCTTATGAAAGTTGGGAAAAAGTTCTTCTTCCTTGTAAGCCTATGGACCCAAAAGTTTATTGCAACTGCATTGGAATGGTGGATGAGAACAATATGAATATATTGATGGATCAATCATCCTAGAATTCATCACCCATTCAGCCTTACTTCAGTTCTAATGCACTTCTGAAAAGGATCTAGAAGATAGAGAAAGAGGTACAGAACCTTATGGTCAGGATATCAAATCTGATTTTTATGGTTTAAAGGTCTATCAACTCCATAATGGACCCAAGGGAGTCAATTTTCTTCATAAATTAGATGAGCAAAGGACATGAATCATCCTTGGAGCACTCTTCTGTGGACAATCTGTTAAAGATTCTTCTTTGATTGAAATGCAGGTGGAGTTGTATTTTTTGGCTGATATGTAGTTGTTGGCCAGTTCTAACAACTCAGCTAAGGTCTTTGGCCACTACAGGCCTAAAGTATACAAAATATAACCTTCCATGGACCCTTGTGCTAGGGCAACTTCTACTAACAAATCCTACAAATCCAGCCCCTCCTTCTAGAATTGTGTAATGAATGTGTGAAGGCTATCATTTTACCCTTGCCTAATCTATTAAAGGGTTAGTGAATTATTTTGGAGCCTCTACATGCTCATAAATTATGCCACAAAAATCCTTTTAAATATAAGTGATAACCCATGTCAGCAATTCATTAAGGTATTTAAGGGCTGACTCCATCAACATGGTGAAGAATAGGTAGCACTTTAGTGCATCTGTGATTCTCAGCAAACATACTATCAACTCAAAGGAAGTTCTGTGGTCAATTGGATTATTGAAACCTTTATATGATTTCATCACTTGGATTTTAAACCTTTTTGGGGGGCTCATCCTCTGACATATGTCTAGAGAATGCACTTTCTAGCAAGCAAGACTCTTCGGTGTCCCGAATCACTGTTTATCCATCAGTGTCAACCAAGTACTATCAACGTACATGGAATCTCTTTCCCTTTCCACAAGTAGGGAGCTCTTCAATGTTTGGGGGCCAAATCATCCTCTTTTAGATTTTGCTTCCTCTCCCAAGCTAGTGCATCTCGGAGGGCATCCATCATCTCATCCTTCAATTTTGAGATATTTTGTTATACGAACTCCATGGTTCCCTCCATGTTTTTGGTATATTTATTTTGGTTTTAATCTCTATGTGCTACTTCTCTTTTTATATGTGTCATGATTGACACATAGCACACCTTATAAGATGTTGAATCATGATCTATCTGTGAATCACACCCAAGAAGTAGAGAGTAAGATAAGAGATGGAGAAAGAGAATTACACAATAATGAATATTAATCTATCTTATTGAATAGCCTTTTCTTATAAATTGAATCCTCTCTTTATAGAGGAGGGGGTAAAAAGTGTAAAATTATATATTCGCCCCTGCTTCAATTAGGGAGTTACATGATATTTTAGGTTTTTATATGTATGAAATTTTGACTCAGCTACTCCTAACTTGATCAGTTGAAATTAGTGAAACTTAATTTAGTAAGAGCAGCTCATCTAACTCTATTGACTCTGAGTTGTCAGCCAGCCTTTTAAAGTCTTCGAGTATGAAGACTTGACTTGATTTGCTTGCCTTTTCCAATCACTTATTCTAGTTTGACTGTCCATTATTGGTCCTTGGATGAAGCATTTTTGTTGGGTAAAGAGATTAAGCTATCAGACTGAGAGTGAATAACTGTAATCTAATAGAAAGCTTATTCATTTACGAGGGGGTCCTCTAGGATGTTTGTGGGTTATGTTATTACTAATTAATGGCCACTAATGAGGAATCCCAAGGGTGCGCATGGGACTACTGATAATACAAAACTTTTTCCTTTAGCAGAGTTGTGATGATAGGCGGATTGATGCCTCTACTCAGCTTGATTAGTGACCGTGACTTTATATATGCTTAAAAAAATAAGATAAATATGCCTCACTCAATCACTCCCTGACAACGGCGCCAAAAACTTGACAGTGACTTTTTATATGCTTAAAATATAAGATAAATATGGATGAAACGGCGCCAAAAACTTCACAGCGACTTTATATATGCTTAAAATATAAGATAAATATGGACAGATTTAATACTGCTGCTAAAAGATTTAATTCCTCAGCAACTGTACCAAAACTTAATTACAGTTATGGATTCGATAAAGATGGATGTATATAATTCAGCAACTGCACCAAAAACTTAATAGCAGTTATAGAGTCGATAAAGATGTATGTATAAAAATATTCAATAATTGTAAAGTCACACTTATCAACGCAAGTATACGTATCACTCAAGTAATATAGGGCTCTAATAGAGTCGCCAAAAACTTGATAACAGTTATAGATTTGATAAAGATGTGTATAAAATATTCAATAATTGTGCAAAATCACACTTATCAACGCAAGTATACATATCGCTCAAGTAATATAGGGCTCTAATGGAGTCCTAAATATCGATCCCATAACGAGTAGGATTAGATCTATGAACTAATATTTTAAAAAAAACGATACTTTAATCACAACAACGAAGTTCAATTTGCTTATTTGTCACTAATAGGCAATTGCAATAAATATGTAATTTTAATAATTATTAAATAATGAATGATACTATTGAAGGTTTAAATGTGATATCAATATATAAGAAAGCATCCTTCTCCTTGTTAAGAAATTATAGTGAATGGATAAAGTGAATTAGTTCAAATTATATTGTGCTAAATAGGAGCATACCTATTCTTTACCCTTTGGTCCAGGTAGGANTATATATATATATATATATGAATGGAAGGAGGCTATGATATAAGTCACGGTCATCCCTCATGCACCCATAGCATATATATATATATATATATANTATATATATATATATTAAGCTACAAACATGATTAAATATTCCACAGCAAGAACTAATCCGCTTTTTTATTTGTTATTGACATATGTAAATATTTGAAAATAAAAGATGGGATCGACAATGAGAGAAACGATCTTCACAGACAGAGTAGTGACGGGCCTTAAGAACTGGCACGTAATGGCAAAAAGAAACCTCTCCTTTATGGAATCCAACACCGGAAACAGTACTCCCACAACTCCCTCTCGTTCCCACTCCATCTCCGCCAATTCGCATCAACCGTTAATGTCCAGTCCGAGAGCTGCTCAAACCTCCCTGTGGACTCACCCTCCATCCCCATCATTTATCACCGGCACTATAACTCCTGCAGCTCCAACTTATCCAGTGCCGACTACTCAAAATAAACCATCAAGATCAGGTGCGAGCACATCTTCCGGTTCCCGGGCATGGAATGGAGAGACGACAGCATTCGAGTTTCCAACGAGGAGGCGAGAGCTAGAGGAGATACAGAAAGTGACGGAGGAGATGATGGTGACAAGTGGGCGTCGTGGTGGATTTGAGGGAGGAGAGATGTCTTTCAGGATGTGGTGGAAGCAAGAGATGATTTCTCCTATTGGTGCAAGGAGAACATCCTGATGATTTTGGTTTGTCGGAAGTAAAGACTTTGCATGTGCTCGCACGAGATTTTATACATAATAATACTTGTTCGTGTCAATTGACAAGTTATTTCGCAAGTGCACATTTTGTTTGGCGACCACAGCAAGCGCTAATTAATGTCAAGTTCTTTTGTAGACTTTGGAGGGTAATTATGGAAATTTTTTTTTTGATGATTTGATTCGATTAAAGATGATTTATTAAGCCCAATTCAAGCTAATAAAACTAATTTGATAAATTCTGATCAAGCTAATATGAGTGTGCAATTTGACAACTACTAGATTGTACCGAAGAATGAATTGTTCAGATAGCCTTTTAGCTTCATTGGCCATAAATTTTTTACGTTCAAAATTGGTGTCGATCTCTTACATGGACAATGAAACTCTCTCTTTCTTATTGTCATCTTCAAGGATAAAAAAGGGAGAGAATTTTTCTTAGCTTTTCTTCTTTATTTTCATATTGATAAACTCACTTTCAAATTTTATGTTTTACATCTTGATATTCTCAACAAAGGTTTGGTGAGATTGCTTTAATATGTTATAATAATTCTTAGTTTTTGGGTTTCATATTCTATGGTGATTTGAACTTTCTAAAAATCATTTTTTATCTTCTTTCACTCGTATTTCAAGTGGTTGGAACTTTACAAATCTTTTTTATTGCAAAGTTTCATTTTTTAGATTGAAAACTTATTTTTCTTATTGATTGGTTTGTCATCACAAGCAAGTGTGGGTTTTAATAGATTAAATTCTTATTCCAAAAATATTTTTCAATGCAATTAAAATAACAAAATCAAACTGAAATTGTGAGTGCTCTTATTTACCTTTATCATTGCTTCATTTGGGTTGTGAGAAAATTAATTTTTAATATGAGTGGTAAATCTTCCTACTGTACTTATAGTTACTTATTATTGTATTTAATTGCTTTGGGGTTGTGCCTTTCCGGTCTAGAAAGGTACACTGCTTTGGAATCATACTTCGCAAGTATAGAAAAGTGCATTAATACAGGGTTGTGCTTGTCTAGCGTAGAAAAGTAAGAAAGATTCGCTATAATCTCANAAAACCTTAGATGTGAAACCATCAAATTTCAAAGTCTTATTCATACCAAAAGGATAAAAACAAGCTTATATGATGTCATCCTTTGAACAAGCATATAGAAGCGTTTTATAATCATTAGGTGCAAGAGAACCACCTATCAAAAAATTATATTAGACTATTGTAGGAGTAGTCATTCTCATTAAGAAGATGGATGTAGCTAGTGAGAGATAGCTTCTTTTGTAACATCATTATGTGAATTAGTAACACATACATTACAATATAAATTTTTGATGAAAATATGATTTTCTCAGTCTTTAACTCTTTGACATAGAAATATTATTTTATCTTCACCTTCGGAAAGCGAAGTAAATTTACCTTTAAGCACAATCCATTTATTCTCACATATCAAGGTGTAAATCAAGGTCTTTTAATTATGATAAGCATTAATAAGATGAAAGGTTTTTTGAGATTATTTATTCATCTCCAAAAAAGTATTAGATTATTTGGTTTTCAACATGAGATAGTAATCAAGATATCATTATAGGATCTCTAATTACTAACTTTTGGAGTAAATTTGGCATAATATATCCTATTATAAAGAACAAAAAGAGGTCTTGTGGCTGCTCGTTTCCGCCTTTGTCAATCCATCATTTTCTTGGTGTCTTCATTGAGGAGTCACCAGCTTATTTTCTGTTATGTTGCCCTCTTCTCCAAACAATTCTTCATCTGAGAACTAACAGGTGAGAAATCAGAGGACTGAAGCAAGCAATAACGAGAACAAACAAAAGAAGAATATCGGAAGCCATCATAAAGTGAATTTTTGCATTGATAGTTCTAAAGATTTAGTCTAAAGTGAGATCATCTTGGTAGACTTTAACGACATAACTGCAAATGCGACCTTATTAAAGCCAACTACTATAGAATTCAGGTTGATGTACCTATTCTAAAGCTTACATCCTTCTATAAAGACAAGTCCCTATAGTTAAATACATTATAAGTAGTCAATATTACTTAAGAAAACTTCTTATTGGGTTTATAATTTATTCTCAAAAAGTTCATATGTCATTTTCATGGAAAAGAATATCAAAGTCCTATACTAAGGGTAGCGTATTCATAAAGATTCTAAATTATCCTAAAGTTTTGTTTTGTTATTGATGGTTTAGTTGAGGCGTATCCTTTTGCTCCAGGTTTTGAATACACGTCCCTGCAAAACAGAGTTAGCACACTCTAATACCATGCAAAGGAAATCCAAGATGACGTTCGCCTTTTGTCTTCAGTAGCCTACAAAATAGAGTTACCATAAAATAATTTTGGATTAATTGGTTGGTTGTTATTTTTATTCTTAGACAACTTGATTAACATATCCATGCCTTTCCATCATCACAGGGTTGTTGAGTTCCCTAAGCTACTTAGTTCGAGAAGTGGCCAAACCTGTTTGGATCGGAAGACTTCTGTCAACAATCATGGATTGTGATGTCCAAGAGAACTTCATAAAAATGGATATCTAGGGTTCAAGTTGCATTTGGTGATCTTTGTTTATTAGGCTTTCATTTAGGTTTGGATGCCTTTATTGGGTTAGGGGTTGAAAATTTTAAGTTTCTTAAGACTTAATAACCAAATATTTTTTTTTTAATTTTTTTCGTTTTATTTTTTATTTTTTTTAGGATGACTCGGTCAAGATTCCATGGCTCCTTCTTCCTAGGTTCATTGGGATTTATAGTTTGAATAGTCGCAAGTGATTGGAAGATGTTTTGTTAGCAGTCACGGGTTACCTCCTCGAAAATACCTTCTCAAACTAAGTTGCATTTTTTGTTCAAGTTTAAGTTTTAGTGGCTTTTAGGATAAATTTTATGTCAAATTATTTTGGTTGGTTTGATTCTTTAGCCTAAATTATCCCCAACTGAGGCTAAGTAGACTTTCGTTCCAGCATGAGAAGTCAAACCCTGCCCAACCTCCAATTACCTAGGTCTATATTAATTTTGGATTAGGTCAAGTTAGGTTGAACTGATTTAAAGTGAGTCTCCAAATAATCCAAGTTAACCTAAATTAGGTCAGTTGTCCCTTGGATTATCGCAAAAAGTTGTTTAAGTAAACAAAATTTTAAACTATTTTTACTTGATTTTGATTTGAATTATGCTAAAAAAAGTTAAACAAAGTTGGGTTAACTTGGGAACAAACCACGTTGAGCTGGATTGACCCAAAGTTAAACTCCTAGGTTGAATTAAGTTTAAGTTAAATTAAACTCAGGTTAAGTCCAAGCTAATTTAGACTTGAGTTGTTTTTTTAAGTCTAAGTTGGGTTGGACGTAAATTATTCCTTAATTAATTGGAGTTGAAAGTTAATAAGTTGAGTCTCAAGTCGGGTTGATCAGAGTTTAGTTTGATTATCCTGAAGAAAATTTATTATGGGTTAGCCTGAGTTGGGTTAAGTTGCCCAACGGATTAAGTTGATTTTGGGTAGCCCGAGTTTGGTCAGATTGACCCGGAGATTAGGTTAGTATGAGTTAGATTGTGTTGGCTCTGTGATTAAATTTAATTGGGTTAACCTGATTTAAGTCGAGTTAACCGAGTGATTTGGTTAAATTAGGTTAACTCGAGTGAAGTCTGGTTTACCTAGTGATTTAATTGAACTTAGTTAACTTAAGTTAGATTGGGTTGACCTAGTGGTTTGGTTGACTTCGGTTAACCTGAGTTAGGTCTTGTTGACTGATCCTGACTTTTTATATAGATGTAAAATGTGATGTATGTGATTATATGTTTAATGTCTATAATAGTTATTCTTAATTTACAACAAGGTCAAAAACTTGATCCAAAGTAAAAGCTATGTAAATTTTCCATTATGAAACAGAAAAGAATACAATTACAATATTTAAATATGGGATACTATGCAAGTATATGTATCATTATCAAGTAATATAGAACTTTTTGAGTAAACCCCGAATATTTGGCTCATATTCTTTTTATAAGACTAACAATATGCACTTATGTAACTAAGTTCAATTAAATCACTGGGACTCATATTATGAAGACTAACAATATGCACTTACAAAAATTAGAAAAGTTAGATGACAAAAATCTACTTAGCAAAATATTCTTACTTAAACTTAAGATGCTATAATAAAAAAGAAAATTCAATTCTTTTTATAATTTTTTTTTTATGAAAAAAAAAGTAAGCAACTAACTAAGTTAACTAAATATTTGCAAGATTAAAGCTATATAAGTAAAATATATTTTTCCTTATCATGAATCAGTAATAAGTATAAAAATTCTGTTGTAGAAGTATGCTAAATGTGTTATGCCAAATAGGTGCAATAATATTTGACCTAGACTTTATATATGCTTAAAAATACAAGATAAATATGGACGTAATAAATAGTCAATAATTGTAAAGTCACACTTATCAACGCAAGTATACGTATCGCTTAAAGTAATATAGGGCTCTAATGGAGTCCTAGATATCGATCCCATAGGGAGTGGTTTAGAACTGCGAACTAAGATTTTAGAAAAGAAATACTTTAATCACAAAAACGAAGTTCAATTTGCTTATTTGTCACTAATAGACAACTGAAATAAATAGGTAAATTTAATAACTATTAAGTTACTAATGAAACTAAGGAGAGTCTAATTGTGATATTCAATACATAAGAAAGCATAAAATATCTAATGATATAAAGTAGGGTTTAATTGTGATATTCAATATATAAGAAAGCATCCTTCACCTTGTCAAGAAATTATAGTGAATGGATAAAGTGAATTAGTTCAATTTATATTGTGCCAAATCGGAGCATACATATTCTTTACCCTTTGGTCCAGGCATAAAGAACATTGACCCATTTATTTCCTTATTTATTTGCACCCAACTTCCAAGGGCTTTGACCTCCTTGAATCTTGGATGTAATCCTCACTTTAGTTGTAAAACTCAACATATTTTAATAAATCAATTGGCCAGATTCAATGTAAATTAAGATCAAAGTGAAAAGATCATCACA